>JAUJPO010058926.1:0-13118 GCA_032270745.1 Tiaropsis multicirrata | reverse complement strand
GGCCCCCCCCCCCCCCCCCCGGTAACGGTAGAGGGTGCAAGCTTTATGAAGTTCTTATACATAGAACTCATTAGAGATTGATAGATCTTCAAATTTGCAAATATGATTGAATACGCCGTTCAACCTGATCACCTCTAGAATTTGAATATACACCACCACAATAAGTCTTTACCTTTGATTGTAGCCAAGAAATGCAGCGCCACAATGACCATAAATATTATATAACGATTCCGCACCATTACTTGTTCTTTAAGTGCTCATTTAAAATCAATTAAGAATGTGAAACTAGAGGTTTCTAAAAACAACAATTTAACAAAGTTACAAATTTTGCAAGGCTCTACTATCCACGAATTATAATATTTTGCTCATTCATACCAATTTTGATTTTTCACTTTGAATTCAGCTATTCAAGCTCCAGCTAGCAAATTCTGCAGCAATCTTTCGCTTGCAGGCGAAGTTTACGGAAAGTGCAATCGACCTGAACTGATTTGCACGCTTCGTTGCGCTTTTGATTTACACTACAGCGGCTGCAATATAATTGACTTTTGCGACCGTTTTTATGTTTGCGTGACTAAATCTGGATTTTTTCGAACATTTGGGAATTTCTGAAAATTTTGTATTACGTAGGGTGGATTTTCTTCCGATTATATCAAAATTTTGCTCAACAAAGTAGGTTGATTTAGATTTTTGTTTTCGAAGCTCTATTTGCTGAAATTGCTTTGCACGGTTGAATGCTCATGGTGATCGATTTTTTTCGTTCACGATTGTTTTTCGCGTTTAATAAAACACTTTTACGAGCGTCTTGTTCGAAAATTCGAAACGCACGTTCGAGTTGGTTTCAAACGTTCAAATATACACAAAATGTGTTTTGGTAATTAAACTGACTACACTCTTTTTTTATAAGAACAATTTTATAAGAACATCGAGGCTCAAATTTGGTGATAAATTTTACCAAAAAGTATTTTTTCCTAATGAAAGCTTAGACCAGCAAGGGCAGCATTTGAGGGTGGGGCGGGAAATTTGAGAAAATGTGGCTTAACGTTAAGAACATCCTAGCCTCGGCCAAAATTTACTGGTTCTTATAAAAAAAGAGTATATATGTTGTGTAAATTGTTGAAGATTTTAAACGCATTGTGTCTTTATTATAAAAACCGTTCGGGTCCAGAAAAATCTAGCATTTTAAGCCGGTGATTCTTTTCTTGCGTACAAAATACGTTCGGGTTCTAAATATGCCCGATGAAGCTTTAAACTAATCTGATCAGTTTTTGGTAAAATTTAACACCAAAACTGAGGCTCGATGTTCTTATAAAATTGTTCTAATAAAAAAAAGTATAATGGCTATTTCCACTTGGTTCAAAAAAATTATATCAGTTAATAAATTTTGGCCAAATATTCTCAAGTACATAAATATAACTTTTTGAATTAAAACATTTTGAAGCATTTTTTCAAACATCCTTTTTATTTGTCTGAAATTATGAACTATGGTTTCGGAAATATACCTTATAAAAGTATTATGTATCATTGAAATTGATAGACTTTTACAGTAAAATTTAGTGTGATTATTTTCTTTAAATATGTACAAAACTCTAAAGCAAGGTTTATCTTCTTCAACTTTCGATGATGAAATGATCATCATTCTCCATCAAATCTCCTGAGCCGTCTCCGGATCCAGGCTGTTCCGTTGTTCGATGTGGTCGATTTGTTACTCTTGTTGTTTGAGGGGATTGAGTTGTTACGGTAGTCGTTGTTGGACGAAGGGTAGTTTGAACTGTGAGAGAGAATTTTTGAAGAAGTAATGAAAAAAAATAACAACAACAGCTTAACTTTTTCATCAGAGCAAACTTGAACACAAACATGTAATTCAAAAAACTCATACAATTCGAACAAAATCTTCGGTCCTGTCCGACTTAATCAAACTTAACCAAACTCCTATAATTCGAAAAACCCATGCACCTTGTCGGAAAAAAGTGACGAAATTTTTCTTGCAGATGACACAAATTATGTCAGACGAAAAATTAAATCCGACGAAAAATTATTCACATTTTTCACATTTCGTAATAAAAACGGGAATTTCCATATATCCCATAATTTTCGCTTCGGCGTTCGAGTGATATTTTTTCGTTTTGTTACACATTACGTACTGCATCAGCACACAGGTGCATGGGTTTTCGAATTATATGAGTTTGGTTAAATTTTCGTTGGACAAAAGTTACGAAACCTTTTGGAGGTGACGAAAATGTCCAATAAGGTAATTCGAACAAATGTTTGGTGTGCATTATCAAAGGTCAAAAGATTAAGGGGAAGTGCTTCCTTTAGTAATAGCTTACTGTCGCAAATTCCACAGAGAGTTTTACAATTTTTTTGCGTCCATTCATGTTGGCAGTAATATTTCTTGTATGATCGATAGTTCTCGCAGTGTCGATGGTCTTTACATTTTGACCCTGAAATCATCAACATTTGTAAATAGTTATGCCTTAATATTGTTGTCCAAAAGATTTGAACAGTCACCTCATTCAATGTATATACGGTCCTAGCAGACACAGCAGTATTTGTATTTCTTTGAATTTTGCACCTTTAACTTTAGCGCATTATGAGACATGGTTGTTGTGCAAAATACAATGAAGTTAGGTCTTTTTCTTCAACTGTGTTAGAATGGCGAGTTGTAGAACAAGCTTCGTTGAAAGAAAGGGTCGATTAATTTGCATAGTTAACGCTTACCGCTATCGGAGCAAAGATCACAGAGTCGTTTACAATTCTTTTTGAGCCATGGAAATCCACAATAAATATCTTTATGTTTACGATAATTGTCGCATTGATAACTCTCATCTCTGCAAACGTTGTCTAAAAACAACAAAATGTTTCGTAAATGTTTACCTATATCGTCAAGTCTAGCTTTCCAAATTTTAGACAAGGGCAAAGTTGTTTGGACAATAATGTGTAGCATTTTGACCCTTGCTTTTTAAGTTAGAAGGCGACTGAAACTTTGGAAACTTTTGAAATGATTTTGATCTTCTGTTAAGAGAGTTATTATTTGGTAAAAATAGTGGAAGATTCGTTGTTTGGCCTTCTTGTAATGGGCTCGAAATAGGAGATAATAGATGATTGGGATAATTTCGAGTCTGAGGAGTCAGGCCGTTGGTTTCCGAAGGGGTACGCACTCGAAAACAAGCGGAAATCAAAGGTAACGTTAGATAGTGAGAGGGTAAGAAATTGGCCGAAGATGTAAATGGATATCAAAATCTCATTTTCATCTGGGTGGACTTGATACATTTGATATCCTCGACACAATGGGGGTGTTTTTAAAAGGGGTGTACAATTTTGATTGAACGTGCCCTAATTTCCAACGAAAAAAGAATACATTGAGTTTTTCCAGAAAAGATCTGTATTCCCTTGTTAAGGATGTCAATTTTTCTTAACACCAACCCCTGGGTATCCGCTGAATATCTCAAACCCCCTGGATATCCTTGGTCTTCAGATTCTTAACCCCTGGATAAATTAGGATATTTGAAATTCAAACCCTTTCCCCTGGATATCCTTGGTTTTCAGATTCTTACCCCCTGGATATCCCAGAATATTAAAAATTTCAAACCCCTCGATATCCTAGATCCTCAACAGTTGGGTACAAACTTTTTTGGAAAAGCCCATTTGTATTGTTTTATGGGACTTACTGTTGCATCGGTTACACATATTCGGACAATTGTGTTGTGTCCATGGATATTTACAATAATGATGTGGATTTTGTCGATAATATCTGCATTGGTAGTCGTCTCCTTGGCCACAAGCTAAAGAAAAAGGAAGAATGTTTAAATTCGTTGGTAGAGATTTGTCAATTCTATTTCTCATCTAGACGACTAGAATTATAAAAGAAATAATAAAGTAAGGATAAGTAAGCCGAGATATTGGACAGAAAAATATTTACTTGAAGACTAAAGTACCCCTGCTGTTAAGTTTTAATGTTATCGAATAAGTTTGCTACACTTCCCAATATCCATTGCGTCTTAAAAACGTTAACACAATGACCATATTAGGGAGGTGGTAAAAAAACCCCTCTTCAATTTAAAATTTGAATAATCCAAGGGTGTGAAATCTTGAAATCCCGTTAATCTTTTGGGCAAAATACCAAAATATCGTTAAAAATTCTTAAATAATGACCTTAATATTGTTCGTTTTTAGGCGGTCTTAGTACCGTTTCCCCGTTCTTTTTTTGTCGAAATACCGTAAAAACCGCTAAAAAGCATGCCAAATCCCGTGATCATGTTATTCGGATGCTCCCCTTAGATGTGGTTTCGAGTTATGACCGAAAGACGGTGGTTCGTTAAAATAATAAACGTTTATAGGTTAAAATAAGTTTGACAGGAAAATCTTACTTACTTCTGGCATCCACGAGCGAGAGGGACGCAACAACGAATACTGCCAACAAAAACATTGTTGTCTGATTTCTGATTCTCGTTGTGTCTTCTGTGATGTTTGAATCCCATCGGTATTTATAATAAAGATTTTAATTTAAATCTATTTGTTTGTCAAGCTGAAAAATGTTTCATTTTCTTTGTTAATAATAATAATACAACCCACATATTGTTGTTAAGAAAATAGAGCATGTGTATACCTTATGCAACCTGTATCAACAGGTTCTTCGGAATCGAGTAATTACTAATTTTCTCATCACTGCGAGGTTTCATTTTCACTGAATGAATGATTTCTTTGTAAAAAACCTTTTGGGAGAAAATTAGATTAATCATTATCTTCCACTGTGGCTTCGAAAAGAAAAAAAAAATTATATGTTGAATTTCCGAAGTGACTAGTATTTCCGAGCCGCCGAAGTTTGAAAATCGTCCCTTAATAAAAGAGACTACATACATTTTTATAAATTTTGTCAATTTTTCCAATTCCACGATCCTTCGAGAGACTATTTTTTCTAAAAGATTTCTCAAAAATTTCTCAAAATTAGGAGTCGAATATTACGACCCTTTGAGGGACTTTACTTTTCTTTTCATTTCTTTGTAACCCTTAGAGAGACTTTCGAAGTAGTAAAAAAGTATCCTTACCGCTTGCACTAACGTGTCACCTTTTTTCCCCAAGGGGGGGGGGGGGTACTCTCGGGTGTTAAAGGTTATATTCAAATGCCTGTCAATGTAAAGTTGTTTTTCAATATTTTTTATATACATAAAACAGCATCTTACAATAATTTACAAAAACATAATCATCTTGCACAAGATATACTATGGATTAGAGGACGAGATCAAGTTCAAACATATCAATTATAAAATCATCGCCGATATTCTACATTCAAATTAGGACATCTGTGACATACGACGTCAGTTTATTTCGTTCAGTTGTGTGAGAGAAGTAAGATTGACACAGATCATAAAACTAGTCATAAAATTATTCATATTTAATTTCTACCAACCCAACGAGATTCTTGTGAAAAGATACATTGAGAGGGTTTAAAAAAAATAAACTCTACAATTCCCTTACTCGATCTTTGAATGTTAGAAGACTTTACCATGTCTTTATTTTCTCCGCCGAGTGTTTGAGACCACCGGTCGTGTTTGAGTGCCACAAAACTCAGACGTCTGAATCAGCCACGGTACAATTAGTTATTTTAGCTATTTATGATGCCAATACGTGATGGTATCTTGTCATCACGTAAAAACCAATTTACATTTTAAGACGTGACAGGTTCTCTTTTACAGAAGGTCTTAATAGTGAGGTTAAGTACAAAACGACGACGAACGGGTTTGGACCCGCAACCTGCAGCGAATAAGTACCTTCATTTCTCTATAACGGGTCTAGAACGAAAAGTTGTGAAAATCTTCGTCCTAGAACAAAGAAGATATCAATTAACATGTTATATCTACATTGCTATCCGTACGTACTATCTTAGTATGGTAGAGAAAACACATTTCGTCGTCGTGATTCATCTCCGGTAACGTCCCTGATGTTGTCCCACTTCTCAGCGACAGTGTTTTCTGCATTATTATCATGTCAACGATATTACTTAAAAAATCCATATCATTGTACTCTAATGTTATGTGTCTCTTCCTCAATATGGGTGGCCATGATGGCCAGCTGTACATTATGCAGTTTGGCGGATGCTTCTTCTCGGTACAAATCCGTTTCTTTATCTTCGCCACGACATGTTAGAATCAACAGCCGATAAACCAACAGGATAGACACAATAGCGTTCTTACAGGTGAAGAAAATATGCATTTCACTGACTACATTGTACTGGACAATCAAGTATAAACGTAGAACTAAGAAGGGTCCATCCTGCATCATTAAAGTGACGAGGATCTGGAAAACTTCACCGTGCAATTCTCTCCGTCTGACTTGTTCATTCTTATGCAGCGAAGATTCGAAATTAATAGCCTTGTGAGTGGGCGCTAAGGGTGCTTTTGTGGTGGATATTTTTCGCCCGCGTCCTCTGTTCTTGTTATTCTCTACAGAGACTTTTCTTGTGCGAACTTCTTCTATATACTTCTTCTGAACGTATTTGTCACGTTGTATTTCGGTACCTGATATCTTCCGAACTGGTGCGATCTGCAAAACAACAATACACAGATCCAAATTTATACCTTTAGAGCATGTCAATCGTTTTTCTATGCACAAAGGGGGGAGGGGCATTTTTTACGACAGATTACTACAAAGCGGGTATGCCAAATTAGGCTTACCAATGCGGGGTAACGTCAAAAATTTACAACCCCATGAATATCTTTGGTTATCAAATTCTTACCCCCTGGATATCCTATATCCTCAACAGGGGGGATACGGACTTTTTCTGGAAAAGCCTAATTTATGTTGTTTTTCATCACTCAACCATGTACTACGGACATACCTGGTTCTTTTTCGGTGGTTGTATTTGTTTTTCGAGGTCTTCTTCCAGGTTTTTCTTATCTTTGAGAGTAGCCGTTGTAACCAAGGTAAATTGAAAGATAGCCCATGTGTAGATTGCTATAACAGCCATTGTAATTGGTCGACTTGTACTAATATCATCCTCTTCGAACGTTTCAAAAAGCTCTGTAATTTTAATAGAAAGAGGTCTGTAAAAAAAATTCTTAGTTGCGTAGTTTTTCTCATCTAACGGCACAGTGGGCACCAACCCCTCCAATCCCCTCTGAAAAATCTCATTTTCCTCTAGATGGGTAACACCACCCCTAAATATGAGTTCTAAGTAATTCCCCCCTTCTTAGCGAACCCCATCGCTCCCCCCTAAAAATAAACTTTTTTGTTTTTACTAAGATATGTTTTTGGGCTACTTTTTACTGGGAACATTGAAAATTCTAGCGAAACTACCAAATGGCTAAGAATGAACTAAAAATGCCTAGAAACAAAAGTATAAACATTTTTTTACTTATATTTAAAAAGGTGTTGGAATTAGTTGCTAAACCCCCCCCCCCCCCCCCTAAGCCTTACTGAGAATTTTTGAAAATCTTTAACCCCTCTCCCCCCAAACCAAAAAAAAAACAAGAAATAAATCATCCTGCGCGGGTGCCCACTATGGTTAAACGATAACGCACTTGTTCGCATAAACGATTTTTGAATCATGTTTTATTTCAGCATTTCAGCTACTGGAAGATTAAGTTTCCACAAAATTAAATACCTTTTTTTTGGTCATCGCCAAATTCGATTTTATTACTTACCCAGAATATCAGCGGCGTTTCCAACATAACCCAATAGCAAAGCAGACAACTGATCACGTGTCATGCTACCACGTGGCATTAACCAGCGGCCAGTTATCAATCCAATGATGATGCCAAGTTCTCCAACCTTCTTACCAATAACTTCGTTCGAAATAGTGATCTGATTTACGGTATAGGGTGTTACCGTATTGTTTGACGGGCTGGTCGGTACCGGAAACCTCACCGAGTTTTGTTCATTGTTTTGGTCTTGTATTCTCTCTTCCAACAACTCTAATTCGATGATCCATATAATTGGGATCATAGTCAAAATGTATAAAAGTCCGCTAGGCCAGAAATAAGTAAACTCCTGGCCTTTTCGTACCAGCAGTGTGTATGCAGCCTCGCATGTTAATAGAAATACTGGTACAGTACATGCCCAATAGCGCGGTTCGTCGGTGTTCTGGACTATCAAATATACGGAACAAACGCCGTGTAGTAGAAATATGAGACGGGATAGTAGAGATTTGAATAATTGTAAAAGTTTCATTTTCTTTCACCGATGTTTTGATCAGATATTCATTGTTTTTTTGTATCTGAAAAAAAAAACATTTAAAAGGTCGTTGTGATCAATAAGAAACAGTTCAGCAAGTATGAAGTAAAAACCGATGTGTAAGACCGATTTACGGGAAGCAATTTTTGTGCAGGTGTTGAGATCATTCATTAAGGCTCAAATTTAGGCAATTTTCGGGCCTAAATCAACCAACTAGTGTTTTTTGAGAGCTTGCGATATGTATTCAACATGACTCTTTATTTTCTAAAATTGAATTGTCCGAAAAAACACACCAAATTGGCCAAAATAATTGAAACCTTAGCAGTCTCCCTAACTAAGGGTCGTAAACTTGGAAGAAATCTTCAAGAATCTCCAAGAATTGCCGTCCTCACACAATTCTCCTTTGCAGTAAATCTACAAACATATTTTAGTTTTAGAGCAAGAAAAATCCCTTTTCATCTATTTTAACAAAACTGCTTCTCGAATAACTTTACATTACATCGGGCCTAAATCCTAATTTCCCCTACCCTCTTCATTATCGCAGTATAAACATTTCCTCTTTTAAATAGGTTCTTTCTTTCCTGACTTGCTAATGAAAAGAAAAAACAGTGGTTTTGCAATCGGTATTTGGAAATCTAAAGAATTTTGAATCTAAGAAATTAGCAATTATAAATTTCCTTCACTGACCTCCGAACATTTTCTTTTTTTCTACTCTATTTTGCACTCATATGTAGCCTTTAAAAATATATGAACATATTTAATATACTAAAAAAATATATCAGTAAAAAGCACTAAAATTGCACTAATCATGTAAGAGTACCTTATCGGACAAAACAATGTTGGACTAATTTTTCGTCCGACTAAATTATTCGTCGGACATAATTTTCGTCACCCACAAATATTTTCGTAACTTTTGTCCAAAGAAAACGCAAATTTTAGCCTAAAAAACCTTTTCTTTTGTACTTTTTTTTCGTCGGAAAAAATGCTCGCCACCTCCAAAAGATTTCGTCACTTTTGATCGATGTTGATCAAAAGTTCGCTCCCTCTGGTGTGTGGTCCACAGCTAGACAACTTGTAAACAATGCAAGCCTTCTGGGCAGTTTTGAGTCATTTAAAGAAACTCTTTAAATAATATAATAAATACCACCAGGACACCTGGACATCTTTGAATCGTCAGAGAATTATAAAAAAACTCTTCAATAAAATATGCATTTCGATTTTTGGTGGCTTTGGTGATTTTTATACAACTCAACTTATCCTTTATGTTACTTCTTTTTAGATAAATTAATCATCCAATCCAGAAAACTTGTACTTGGTGGCCGATAAAAATACAAGGTGGTGGCAAAGAAGATGAAAATCAAAGGTATGAATAGTTCGCTTGATGAACAGTTCTCTGTATTTTACTACCTACCCACGGAGACACGGGTCGTTGTTTTGACGTCCAAACAACGTCGTTTCAACGTTAGGGCGTTGGTTGAATGTTGAAACAATGCTGAAATAACGTTTGTAGGCCTGATGGGTAAGGTGGTAAAATACAGAGAACTGTTCAACTTACCTCGCAAAACCTCTAATATTATTTTCTAACTTTACTAACTTTGCTATTCGGAAACACCCGGTAACCATGGAGGAAGTAATAAAATTTATTATTACACCCATCACATCATTACGCCCTAACCCGGCCGGGGAAAGAGATCGAGACGTCTTCCTTCCTGGATTTTATTTTAAAAAGCTACATCAAAGAAATCGTAGGATCTTGTCTCCGTGCTACACCAGAAAATATAGGACGAACAGGGGGTTAAATACACAATTTCTGCACTGCATTGCACTGCATTGCACCAAACCATAACAAATAGCGCCTAGACCTCCGAAAACATCCCACACAAACCCACACAACCAAACCAGTTGAATAATATGTTATGAAAGTTGTTATTAAAGTTGTCTAGAGATTTTTTGTCATTTTGCTGCGATTTCTCTTTCATTATAAAGCTTTAATACCTATATATAAGACACAGTTACATAAAATCAATTAGAAACAACACTACTAGAACTTTGTCCTATTTCGAGCAAAAAATGATTTGATTTTTAATATGTTCACACAGTTACCCAATTAATCTATTTCACTTACTATCTTTCTATCAAGTCGAAATTATGCAGTGTCAAAAAATGACAATTTTTCTTCGCGAGTTGATGAAAAATCTTTTTGTGAATTATTTACGGGTAATTATCCTATTGTGATTTAGATATGCAATTATTTTTGACTTGAGATAATTGCAAACTAATTGTTTACGTCGTTGACCCAGCAACATGTGTTTTAATCAAGTTTTGTTCAAAAAGAGGACCCTTCGCCATGTTCCTAATGATAGATAGAAAGTTTTTTGACCTCGAAAAGTAGTCTAGAGATCATTCGATCGAAAGATATTCGTACTGTAGGTACGTTCGACCCAAAGTAGGATTTCTGCCCTGAGTAACGATAATCGAATATTGATCACCGGCGGAACGGGGGCTGACGTTAAGTAATGGCCGCCGGCCTACAAGGGGCTATCAAACTATTAAAACTTCTATCTATATTAAGTGGAATACTTAGGTGAAAATAATTGAAAATTTTTTGGTTACAAAAGGTCTATTGCTTAGAAAAGAGAAAGACTCTTGTTGAACCATTTCGATAAGGCTTATATTAACCCTTTCCGTACGCTTCAAATCAATATCTATTCAATTCCTTTAGCTAGAGGACAGAATCTAGTGCAATAGTCTCGATTTCCAGACCATTATTTAGTTATTACCCAGTAGAAAAATAATAAATAAAAGTAAAAGTAAAATAAAAAAGATATAATGGTCTGGAAACATTGCTCACTTTTGGCGATTTTGAGGTTGGTAAAACTCAGGCAAGTAGCGCAGAATGCTTTTTAAAACGAAAAACGAATTAATGTTAAGTTTAAAGTCGCGCCAAGTTTAAGACTACAACATTATATGCATGTAAAATAAAGCAAATAAATATAACAAATCAAAATACCAAGATACCAGCGAAAAACCACCATTTAGGAAAATCTAAGCGCTAATAAATGTCTGTCGGAAATATTGAGAGAACGTCTTTCCTGTAAAATGGTTGTCACTCGTCTGCGAGGAATTACAGCAAGTTGAAAGGTTTATATCATTGAAAATGACTTAAAGAAAGGTTCTTGTATTGATAATGCCAAGGATATATTACAGAACTACAGAGTTCGATAAATCTCTATTTAAATGGAAAAGTTAATGCAAAGTAATTGCATACCATGCTACAAGGAAGAATAAAATTAAAAGCAGCGTCCTTGAAAAGAATACATTGGTCAAGGAACTCATCGATATTGGAAAACGTTTCATATGGCGGCCCAGGAATAGCTTAAAGGTTCATATCATCATCATACCGACCGTAAATTGTCTAATTTAGTGCGGCAAAAAAGAATTATTTTGATTATGCCGCACTAATAATAAGAGGGGGTATAATTGTTTAAGTTTCTTCAGTTTTGACCATTTTTGCGTTAAATTTTAGGTGACTTACCCGCACTAATAATAAATAGAGGTGAAAAGATTCTTCATTTTCAGAAAAAAAGACCATGCAATCGCACTAATTAGAGGGCGCACTAAATCAGAGAATTTGCGGTATGTAAAAGGGAATATTGAGTCAGCAATATTTAAAGTTGAAGTTGTTTTTAGTTTCGAGGCGTTTGACTTTTGAATTTTCATTCGAAAGTTAAAAAACGTTCCAGATAGCGGGTATATATCGCAGTGTAAAGTTATAGCTAATATTCTTGCTTAATCAGCGGAGTTAATCAGCACGCCGGTTCAATCGAAAGATTCTTTCGTGAAAAAAATCGAGCTGTACCTTTAACATGTGCAATGGAAAAAAATGTTCTCGGTGGATGCTTTCAAATAAGTTGAGATAAATTTAGTCTTTAGGAAGTGAAATTTCTAAGCCACTGTGTACTTTGCAGACTGTCAAACAAAACAGATTAAATCGTTTTATCATTCATGTATTGTGGATTCATGGCTGTATACTTATTTTTGAGATAAAATGTGAGACAGGATATTGATCTCATTAACATTGATTTATCATTCTTAGAACTTCTTTTTTACATGATATTTCAACGGCCTTCCCTCTCAACCGTCTTAAGGCTGGTTTCCGCTTAGCGCGCGCAGCGATCGCTATTTATGATTCCTTGTTCTGATTGGTCTTGGAGATAATATTGTCATTATGTCAGTTTAGAAATCAATTAAAGATTTCAATTAAAATTAAAATTGGAAATTTTTTCTACTGGAGGTACTAATAAAATTGTGTGTTCTTTGTTCAAAAACGAATCGATGGGTTAATACAAGCAGCACTGGATAGGGCATTTTACTATGGGAAAAAGGTTTTATATTAATTTTCGAAATTTAATTTTGAACAAAAGTTTGTTTTGATGATGATATGAAAAGTTCATAAAACATCAATATTAAATCTTTTTCGATCCCCAATTTCTTTTTTAGCGTTGTCAAAAGAATCTTTCCTCCTAATTTTCTACACAAATGATACGTATTTTAAGGGCTGTTTATCGTTCATACCAAGACAATTCTGAGAAATGAGGAAATGTAAAAACAAATTCCTTGATTCGTAATCGCTTACGAATCAAGGAATTTGGCTTTACATCTCCTCATTAATAATCTTTATACAGTAGACTCTCCATAACTCGAACCTCTATAACTCGAACAAATGTGTTGGCACGGTGAAAATTTCCTAACAAATTCTTATAAAAAACTCTCTATTACTCGAACCTCTATAACTCAAATCTTCCCTTAACTCGAACGATTTTCTTGGTCCCTAGGAGTATTTTCTCTCTATAACTCGAATTTTAGCCTTTGCTCCGACTTCGGGGAAGCAATGCTGGCTTCCTTGAAGGACTTGAATAATAACATTGAACAAGATATTGATAATAATA
>JAUJPO010058915.1:0-13602 GCA_032270745.1 Tiaropsis multicirrata | reverse complement strand
CTATTACTCGAACTCTCCATAACTCGAACGATTTTCGATTCCCCTTGGGTGTTCGAGTTATGGAGAGTCTACTGTACCTGCAATCTGTCTGAGTAATGTATGTACAATTCCTTCTAAGTTGACGACGCTACTTTTCATCATCTCTCCGATCAACCATAACAACTAATGAAAAGAATTATAAAATATATTTTAAATATCATTTTTAGCAGCAGCAAAGAATATTGTTGTGCACTAATTTGTAATAAATTGCTCTGGTTTGTAATACCTGCCCAAATTTATAATAACGGTACTAATGGTGAAACTAGCAGGGCTATTTGACACCCTGGTACCATTTTTTTCATTATTATTGTTGATTGCATTTTAAGTGTGTCAGCCGATACCAAAACAAACAGTGTTCAATCTTCTCTAGACGACATTGCCTTAATCAGTCAGTCAATTTCAGGTGCTTAAAAGCTTCTCTTGGCCCTTTAACTCTGTAAAACATGACCATTTTACCTGGCCTTTAGGTACATCGAGGAGACGTTGGAACTTTTCCATCAAGATTTGATGAATTTTGCTGACAATGATTGCCAATCCATCGCGAGAAACAAATGATAAGTCACGATAAACCTGTATCAAAATAGAAAAAATTGATTGGTCACCACAAATTCCATCATTTGCTGGTCAAAACACACTTTGTTCATACATCGGCAAAGATTTTCTTTCAATGCAAATACAAAAATATTTCACATTAGCAAAAAGAAAGGATACCTTTTGAGAGAGTGAAGGTTCAGTGAGAATGGTGTAGAGCAATCCAAAGGACACTTCTTCGTGTTCTTTCATACTTTTACAAACCTGTTAACAAGAAGTGGTGTATTATTGTTCTAAGGGGTTCTAATATACAATTCTGAAACAATTCACGTAAACTTTTTATCAGTACTAAAATAATGGAAATGATGCTTTTGCAGTTAAGAGACCAAAAAGAGTAAGGGAAAGGATTACACAAGCAAAGTATAAATTCCCAATTTCATAAAGTTTTTAATATTTCTTTAATAAATATTTTTATGCTTTATCATTATTAGAAGTGATGAAGAGCAAAGAGTTACCTACAATTTGAGTTAATGCGTCATGCACTTCTTTCTCCGACAATCCACCAAGAACTCCTGATAACACACTGTGACATCTCTCAAGTTTCTGCAAAATAAAAAAAGAAATCACCTATAAATCAATATTGTTCATTTTCAAGCATGTATAAAAGCAATCGTCGCTTAGTTTTAACATTTGCAACAACTTTCCATTTTTCACTTTGGATGCTTATTATTTACCTCTTCGAGTTCATCCTTGTGGTGCAAAACATTAGCACTGAACAATTTAACTTTGACATTCTTATGAAGTTCAATATTTTCGTTCACTAGTTGAGCCATTTTCTCCCAGTTTTCCTCACTCACATGTTATTCTTCATTTTGGTCATATCAATATAATTACTTTTATTAATAATCTAGAAAAAGAATGCGACAAATTACATCACAAGTACCTAACCCAAATCCCATTACCATCATTTTTTATTAAAAATTGTGAAAGTGTAAACCAAGACAAATTCCAGCAACGTTCATAGATTGTATAACTTTATACACAGCATTCTTAGAAAACATTCAAAACAAAAAAGTTCTGAAAAATTAACCTGCTCCTGCTGGGATGTATAAACAACCTCTTTATAATTTAGTTGAACTTCATTTCCTGTGTCTTGACTTTAATGGTTCAAAAGGCATCAAATCGAATACTACTTTTTGCAGAGGGAGTGGGGTCAGTGTACTAAAGTATTGTATGAAAATGTATTTTGGGGCATTTTTTTTGTTTCATTTTTTTTGTTTCAAAATAACGATATTTCATATTATTTATATAATGATAGAATGATTATGATAACTTAAGGGTATTTAATTTCGCGGTATTTTAAAAGCAAAAGGTGAGAAAATCTGCAAAATATTTCAAAAATCAAAAAAAAAAAATTCTTTTAGAAGGTAAAAATATGAAACAATATTTTAAATGCATCAAAACCCCCGCAAAAATACATTTTTTTCAGAAATCGCAAATCGCAAAATCAAATAATGAATAAAACAAAGAAAAAGCTGTGCTTACACAAATTTTCCTCTTACATTAAAATAGAGAGGTGCAACAATCTTTTTATTTTAAATAACTTGTCCACTTTTAGGAGTATGAAATTGGACTTTCATGCTGGCGATAATACAAACAAGTTTGAAAAGAGCCACGCAATATTTACAAATTATACAAACATTAAATTATTTATCAAATATCGTTCTTATTTTCACACTATCTTTAGCGGTTCATTCCGCATTTTTTCGCTTTTTCAAAAGGTTCTCGATGAAAAATTCTCCAGCTTTATAAGATGAGCGAACAAGTGGTCCACTTGCAGTATAGGCAAAACCAAGTTTGTTTCCGATCTCCTCCCACTCTTCAAACCGACTGGGATGGACAAATTCTTTGACCTTTGCATGACCCTTTGTCGGCTGCATGTATTGCCCTATGGTAAGACAATCAACACCAACATTTCGTAAATCTTTCATGGTTTGAATAACCTCTTCGTTTGTCTCACCAAAACCTACCATGATACTTGATTTGGTCAAAATATTTGGATGAGTGTCTTTAACATGCTTCAAAACATTCATGCTTTGTTTGTAAGTAGCTCGTGGATCCCTCACAAACCATGTCAAACTTTCTACAGTTTCAATATTGTGAGCAAATACATCCAATCCTGACTCAGCAACCTGCGAAACATGATCAAAATTTCCTGCAAAATCAGGTGCAAGACATTCAACCAGTAGACTAGGGTTATGAAGCTTTACTTGTTTGACAGTTTCTGCAAAATGACATGCACCGCCGTCAGGAAGGTCATCTCGATCCACTGACGTAATCACAATATAATTCAAGTTCCAACTTGCAATAGCTTTTGCTGTATTGATAGGTTCGTTTGCATCTGGGGGAGGAGGTCGTCTGGCAGTTTTAACTGAGCAAAAACGACAACCTCGAGTACAAGTATCACCTGAAAAAAAAAGTTTCAAAAATTCTTTTTTTTCAGTTTTGAAGAGGGATAAAGACTGACAAAAATATTGATTGAGACAATTTATAAAGCTTATTAAAACAATTCCATCAAAATTTCCAGATTCAGTTTTATTTTGGTCAAGAATGATTTTTTTCAGCCCCCTAGTTGATTATTCAAGACTCTTTAATTCAATAACAGTTAAAACTGAAAAACATAATTCGCTTTATATGCCCCATGAACCAACCAACCAGTATGTAAAGTATCAAACTCCAAACTTTACTGATCTGGTTTATAATCTTTGTTAAAGGCCTTCTTCTAGTTGGAGATTTTTTCATTATCAAGAGAAACATAATTGAGCCTATTTTTTAACAAAATATTCGTTTAAAGCACTTCAGACAATATAAAAATCAGAAATCTATCCTCTCTAAGTTTGAACAACAAGACAATTTCTCATGAAATCAGTATAAAGAACTGTCCAAAATAACTGGGTACCAACCCTTAGTACAGTGCCCCAAAGCTCACAAGTTTATGAAAAAGTTCTTGATAATGACACTTACCTAAAATCATGATAGTAGCAGTAGCTGTTCCCTCTTTGCCACCCCAACATTCTCCAATATTTGGACATTTAGCCTCTTCACATACTGTGGACAAATTCAAAGAACGCAGAGTTTTCTTTAACTTCCCATAATTCTCACCAGAGGGAATTCCAGTTTTTAACCAAGTAGGAAGGCGTAAACGTTTTCCACGAGGTTGTCGCACCAAATCTTCATTTTCAATGAATTCATGGAGATCAGGACCATCTTTCAATGACTTTTTATGACTTTCAGGTTTTGTTGAGTACATAAGTGAGATTCCATGTCGTAATATAGATGACTTTGGAATTGCTTGCAATTTCTGTAACATTATTTCTTAACCTTAAAAAGTTAATTTCAAATTTTACTTACACTGAGAAAGGAAGATAATTTGAAACAGAAACTAACCCATTAAGTGTGTCATTGACATCATATAGTATTTTCCGATGTAGGCTATTAGATCTAGGAGCCCAATGACATTTGTCGCCTGTTTTTTACTCAGCCCAAATAAATTCTGTCATAGTCAAAGTGGTAATAATTTACTTATTAAAATTAAAAAAATGACACAAAATAAATTGGTCTCGTCTAAAAGGTGTATGGAGCTGTAAATGGCACTACAGGTCCATCTGTTCTTTGTTCAGAATATTGTTTTCATTGAACAGAACTGAAAAGATTAACCAAAGTTTTCTTAAAAATAATCTGCAAGACCATAGGAGACCTTTGATCTACTTACATTTGGAAATTATGGGCAATTTCACTATCCGAGAACATTGCTGCAAACAGCTTGCCAAGGTCTAGACACGATATGTAAGAAGCATGCGATTTCACAACTTTGATTACCCAAAGAATTTCAGCATCTAAGACCTTGACTGATAGATCGGTTTTTGAAAGTGTTTCGCATGTTTTATCAGTGCCTTTTGACGATCCGTGTTTATCATTTTCACTTGGCTGTATTTTTTAAAACAAAGTTTGTAATGGGTTTACATATTTCATGAAACTTTGATGTATCTTTCCATTCATGCGAGAAACTAATGCTGATATTCCCATTTTCTCAACTGAAAATTATTTGTCTTTGCATACTCTACATATTAATAACTTTAATTTTGCATATGAAAAATTAAATTTTCAAGGGTATAATTTTTCCACTTCCAGGGTTCCAATAAATAGAGCACTTTTTCAAGGCTTTCAAGGGTTTCTTCAAGGGCTTAGAAAGATTCAAGGGCATTTCAAGGGTTTTGAGGCCACCCTGCTTGGCCTTTCGACGACAACATTAAAGTGTTCAATGCGAACACTACAATGTTCAACATGAACAGTACAATGTGCAGAATCTCAAGATAATAGTTAAAAACTGAGGTGTTATATTTTTTTAATGATTTTGAATATCTGGGACAGGGATGTTTTAAAGTTTTTTTCAAGATACTCTAGACACCCCCTCTTTGTTTTACCACTGGGGTGAGGGAGAACATCCAATTTTTTACTGGGGTGACTATTTTTTCCACTGGGCGAAAAATGGCACTTTTGAGTGATTTTTCCACTTGGGTGACCAAGTGACCACCCCGGATCTCAGTGTGTTACAGACACAGGGCCAGGGGTAGTCTCTAGTTTCCCTGGTATGTATAATTGAGCTGTATTCATTCTTTTGTTTGTTTGTTCAAAGGTTGTTTATGGCCTTAGAGGTAATTTTATTGCTAGATAGTTCCATCAAAGTATCAATTGTTTATTAATATGTTTTAACCGCTCTCATCGTTACATTTTCAGATCGAGAAGAGTAATATTATTCACCACATAGAGGCCATTTGTTAAATTAAAATTCGATGGAAAAAAGACACAAAATAATCAAATATTTTTTTCTCGTTCAGTTTTATAAGATTTTTACGAGTTTGCCAATTCTTTGAGGCATTAAGAACGATTTTCCATTGAAATTTGTGTTGCGGGAAAGTATTTAAATGTTTGGCGGGTTCAGATTTTAGGGTAATGTTTTCAAGTTCTCCCTATCTTGTTGCAACATTTCGTTTGGTTTTGCCAATGTAAGTTTGACCACAAGAACAATCACCTTGGTAAATTTTGCACGCTGGGAACGGGTTCTTTCTTTTAAGGGAATAACGATTTGACCTTTCTTGTTGAGCATTTAATAACGAATTCATTAATATCACTTGTGAAGTTTTCAATTTCTCTAATAGACGTTTCACTAGTGTTTCATTTTTCTCGCAAAATGGTATCTCTATAATCAGGTATAATGGGTTCGTCTTCAGATGAGCTAATTTGGGCTAATTACACTCTCAATAAAGCGTGGAGGAAAAGCTGCCTTTTGAAACTTTGAATTAAAGTTCATTATTTGTATTTTTTGTTAGCTTGAGAATGGTCAGAGACCGAAATATATTGCTTCAATGTTTTTAAATCATTTTAACATCAAACAAGACATTGATATTAATAGTAAACAAACTGTAATTACTGGTGAATAAATTGTTGATGCTAATTTCGTCGTACTAAATTATTCGTCGGACATAAATTTCGTCACCCACAGATATTTTCGTCACTTTTATCCTAAAAAACTTCATTTTTTTTGAATTTTATTCGTCGGATTAAATTATTCGTCGGACAAAATTGTCATCACCTTCAAAAAAATTCGTTACTTTTGTCCGACATTTTTTTTGTCCGATAAGGTACAAGTTCAGGACATACTACGCATCAATAGCAACCTCGTAGTCCTGCGGTAAAGCGGTAGTATTATAAAACAACTTTAAATTTAAATTTAAACAGTATCCAGTGGCGGATACAGAAGGTTTTGACAGAAAATGTTGCTTTTTCTCACATTTCTTATTTGGAAATTAACATTTTCCGTCGAAAATTTTGGGAACGTTCAGTATCCGCATCAGTATGGAGCCGTTTAAAAAGCACTCCTCCAAAAAAATGGCACATTTCACTGGATGTTTGTGCCACTACCATGTGTATTGTCCATTCTATCAAAACAACTCCCAAAAAAATAAAATAAATAAAAAGTTAATCACTTTTCATTATCAGTAAACAATTCCTCCATAAATCCAAATTTCACCGATGTTTAAAATACCTCCTGTTTGGTCAGCAACTTGTTGAGATTGATATGCAAGTAATTCATCAGCGAGACGGTTACATTGAAGAACAACTCGATCGTATAAAACGCCAGTGTTTCCGAAGACTTTTTCAACGGTCTGATCTCCTTCACGTAAAATGGTCTTCAAATCAGTATTGTCGTTACGAGAGCTATATACCCCGTCTATGAACTCAAGACGGCTTACAACTTCTACAGACGTGATAAAAACACGTTTGCCGAATGTAGCTTTGATCCAATGAGCAACAGCTCTATCAAGAATGGTATGAGTTATGGTGCTTTCGTCACCGTCAAAAGCTTTTGATGCATCTCTTCCACCATATACCGTAGATTCTGAATATTGTGCAATGACGTTTCGAAGTGTAGCTGTAATGAAAGGAAGAATCTGATTCCGTCACCTGTATCTAACTCTTTTCTCCTCCCTCTCTCAAAAGAAATTATTTTGCTTGTAAATGTGTTAACCGGTTATGGAAATTCGCGCTGATTTTCATTCTTTAAAACGCATAATTTATCTCGTCAGCAATTCAAGCGAATGGGCTTTTCCAGAAAAAATCCATATTCCCTTCACTGTTGAGGATGTCGATTTTTCTTAACATCAACCCCCCTGGATATCCGTGCCGAAAATTTCGAACCCACTTGGATATCCTTGGTTCTCAAATTCTTACCCCCTGGATATCCTAGGATATTGAAAGTTTCGGACCACCCTGGATATCCTATATCCTCAACATAGGGGGGTACGGACTTTCTGGAAAAGCCCAATGGACAAATACAAAGGTAGGAAAGTTTCTTTCTTACATTCAACTGCAACACATCGATGAGTCCCTCCACAAATATCTTCACATCGCTCGTTGTGTTGACATGGGTTGTTGATACTACACCAACGGCCTAACTAAAAATATACACGTGTATAGTATTGTATTGTATTTTTTTAAAACGGTTCATCCGCTGATGATTGACGAAACTTCGAAAAATTTGTTATTACATTATAAGAACATAGTTTATAAAGAACATCGAGGCTGGAATTTGCTCATGAACATCTTAAGGACACGTGCAAAGGCTGAAATTTAGAAGAAAAGAAATTCTACCGAAAGGATGGATTTTTCAACGCTTTAGTAAAAGTGTCACAACATTATTTTCACGGAACACCAGGAACACAACATTTTTTTCACGTCCAAATAACGTTCTGATGTTGAAGCAACAACGTTAAAATATTGTTCCATGCCTGCTGGAATTTTTTTTTATTTGGACTCGTTTATAGCATGTTTATAGGAATATTAATAAGAACACCTAGGCTGGAAATGGTTGAAAAATAAGAAAATCCAGCCTTAATCAAAATTTTGGTGTTTTAATAAAAGGAAATCACGTGTATATCAACATGAAAGATGTTCAAATTATTTCGAAACCAGTTGACAAAACTAAATTGAATTTTTCAGCATACGCAATGGTGGTTATTTACCCAAGTCTTAGGCTGACGCAAATGCACTACTATGCTGTACTGATTTGAAAGCTTCTACCCTTATAGGGACTGATTTTATAGGTTTTGGTAACATTTTTTCTTTTGAAGACATTAATTCTTGTAATTAGTGACGAGGTTAAGTACCGGAGAAATTCGTTTGGGCTAGAGCGTTTTAACATTTTGTATTTAGCCTATTACACTTTCCGTTCGTCGTCGTGATTTATCTCGAGGGGTAAATCACTAAAGAAAATCACGTACACATTTTAGACAAATCAAATCTAAATAAAAAATAAATCATAAATCACTTTCGAACGTGCTAACCGCACTGGCTCAACTTCAGTATCTTTCAAATAATTCGTAGGCCCAATTGTAAATTTCATTGCCTAGGGAAAATTTTAGCATTCCTTAAAAAGTTTTAGCCTCGTTTATTTTTGAAATGATAAGTTTTGAAAAATAAAAGAATTGTCCCCAGATATTTGCCCAAGGAACAAGTGTGCAAAGTTTCAGCCAGATCCGACCTTTTTTAAAGTCTCCAGGCTGCCCCAAAGTTTTAGCCCCGTTTTGACGAAAAACTCGTCCCCAGGTCTCAAAAGTAAAAATTTGGAGAAGTCTCCAGGCTGCCCCAAAGTTTAAAGGGGGCAGACAGACAGACAGACATTGTGAGATTCTGGCGTTGAGCTAGAAAAATCTCGTACACTAAATTTTGAGTGATTTACCCCCCAATCTCCGGTACTTTAACCTCATTGTCACCCAGACGAAATCTTCACATAATTGTACGTCTCAAAAACCAATGGTGCACTGTTCAGAATGTCGTCCCAAAAATGAGTCTTACCTTTTTAATGCCATAATCCGTCTCAAAATGGTGCCACCCTTCAGCCGCGACGAAAGATGAAATTTTGAATGGGTCATATAGTTGCCCAGCTACACCCAGTAGCTCGCATGTTGAATTTTCCCTTCTATAATTCAGAGTCAAACAAACAGGGTGGTACATGCATTTTGTTAAACATTTTCGTAATGAAATTTCTCCAACGAAAGCCAAAATCTCTCCGATTAAGCGATGATGATATTTAATTTTCGAAAAGTTGGCATCAAAATTGTTACATTCGTTCAATTTTAGGATGTGAGACAGACAAAGGCCAACAAAAGATAACAAAAAAATGAAGAAAATTGACTGCTTCATGTTTTTTACAATTTTTTGTGAAAACTAAAATGTTCAAAATGATCCTGTGATTGTGAAAAATAATTATACTGATATTATTCAACCATTCATTATTTATTATTGTTTCGAAACTAGATTTATAAAGACTATTTTTTCATATTATTTATTTAAATTTATATCATTCATATATCAAAACACGTTTGCTGTTACCTAGCTGTAGGTAGGGGGTAAGTACCCCCCGGTAGACACGGAACGTTGTCCAAACATTAGAACGTTATTTGGACGTTGAAAGAACGTTGAAAATACCTCATATGTCTGATGGGCTTAATTCAAGGTATTCAAGAAAATGTGAAGTAGATGACTCATGTCCGGGGTAAATTTTGTTTTGTCCGGGCTAGCTCAATTTTTTTAATGCCCGTTGTGTCAATGCTTGTCCAGGGGTATAACAGGAGTTGAAAATGGTAGGGTATATTAATTTGGAAAAAAAGCTTGTGTACTACCCCCCCCCCTGCCGTGTACAATTTCTTCTTGAGACATCCTGTTAATCAACTTGAATCACGGAATTGTATAATAAAAGAGAAGGGAAAGCAACTCAAAAACTTAAATCGAAGAATTTTTATTTCATGAAAATCAAAATCAAAAGTTTTCTCCGAACGGACTTCTGAAAAAATTTCAAATCTCAAAAATTGAATTATTCATGATATTTATTGGTAGCAAATAAATACACAAAAAGTTTACCTTTTTTTATCGAAATATCCTATAGTTGAATTTTTCAAATTCATTTTTAAAAAATCCTGTAGTATAGCTTTAAAAAAATCCATTTCCATACAAATACAACAGCATGTTTCCTGAATGTCATAAAAACGTCATTTTTCTATAAGGTTACGCTTAATCTTTACCAAACATAAATATAAAAAATGGTCCATCCTATTTTAAAAATCAAATCAATAAATAGATTTGCTCATATGTTTAGATTAAGTCCGAGTTTCTTTTGAGTCCATCGAATAAACATATGAGAAAATAAACATTAAAAGCTAGATGGTAGTTTCTAACGGTCATTTTTTTGCTCCTACTTGTTCTGGAACATGTTTTCTCTGCTGTTTGGATCCAATAATAAAGATAAACAATATAAATTTATGTCAGCACATTCTGCCATTCTGTACATACAAAGACAACTCTTGTTTGCGTCCAGTAACTGGTGTTGAACGGCGGAGCCACGCATAGAAAGCGTAAGAAACATTTAACAACGTTACGCCGCAATCAGACCAGGAAAAATGAAGAAATATCAACATAACGAGATCGTCAATTCTTTTTCATTTGCCATCTCCATGGCTACGCTCATAGTTTCATTTGGTAAACTATTATCAGACTTTTATTTACCGATAATCATATTCATGTTAGGAGCATTCGTTCTTTCGCTACACGTTTACGTCAAATACGTTCGACATCAGATACAAGGATCACGGCAACTGACACCACCTGCGATCCATAATATAGACGACGTCAAGGTGCCTTTAAAAAGGTCCCCGTTCAAGAGAGGATCAATTTTTGGTAGACTTCGCACGTCTTCAACGGAGAGCAACGGTACATTAAAAAAGAGCAAACAGTTCTTGACCGTCGACTCGAAAGATTCCAGTTTGGACGAGGATCACTTGGCACCTCACGGAGGTAATGGATCGAAAGAACCTCGTCGTTGCTCATTAAGTAACATTCGACGGACGTTGAGTTTCAGTAAACGAACCGATACCTGATGACAGCCATGCAAATTATATTTTTGTTTTAGTTTCTTGATACTTATTAATCTCCAAGCGTCTTCGAAATAGTTTGCCATAGTTCTGCTTTCGTATTTTTGATTTTGGGTAAAAAGCTTACTGCCGAGACAAAAAAACAAAACAGCAAACAATTGCAAATTTCAAACAAGTCTAAGAAGTGACATCAATCATGAACATTCTCGCCGTATAGAAGATTGTCACCGTATGAAAGCCGGTCCCCACTCTGCACGCGCAGCTCTCGCATTTTCCTTTTCTCTGTTCCGATTTGTCTTCAAGATAACATTACGTCAGTTTGTTACGTATTGTTATCTTGGAAACCAATCTGAACAGAGAAACAGAAAATACGAGAGCTGCGCGCGCAGAGTGGAGACCGACCTTGACAAATCTCCTTCGTCCAAGAAGAGGGAATTCTAAAGACAACAAACAAACATTGTCACCGTTTCATGAATTTATCCATTGCAGATTTAGTTCTTTGTTTGGAGAAAATACCACGTTTGATTCGATCCTCGACACTAGTGGTGCTTGATGATAAAGACTCCAACGTCATGTCCCTAAAAAATAAACACAGCAATTAGTCTAAAGAATCATAAATACTAGCTTTCATTTTTATATTTTTATAAGCATGAAAGTTTATAAGAATATTTTATAAGGTCAGATTCCTCAAAGAAATATAAGCGTAATTGTAAGCATATCAAGCTGGAAAAATTTCAAAATAAAAAACGTGAGGAATAAGACAAGGTATGGAAAGAAGATGTTTCTCTTCACATCAAACTTCAGAGAACTAATTTTCGTTGATGACATCAGCCTTACTTTAAGAAATTTTTGTTAGGAAACTAATTTTTCACGGTCAGGGTCGAGGACACAACTTGCTTCTTCTACTAACAGTTATTGAATTATATTCAATTTCAAAGGTTCCTTTGTTTAAGTATAGGGTTAAGCATATTTTAAAGCTCAAAATAAATTCACCCTCGTATGCTTACTTAGTCGACCTGACATTTTGTTTACATGGCGTTCCTTTTACCTTCAGTGGTAATACTGAAAACCCCCAAAGTCTTTTCCGAATGAGACAGGGCATAGGGTAAGTCTTGTTTCTGAAATCAGTTGTCAAATAATAATGGTTGCAAAATAAAATATAAAGACAAATAAACTTACTGGATAAAATCAGCCTTTTCTTTTCTCCCAGCTTTCTCTGCTGCCTCTTTTAACCGATCAATCTAATAAAAATAACCCATGAAGTTAATCGATTGAATTGAAATTCTTATCTCGTTTCAGATTAATTATTTTATCTTACGGTTAAGTTTTGTTGTTAATTATTATTACTTTAGGCATAAGGATCTTATTCTGCATCTTTAAAACATGTAACTAAAATATGAGGAGCATTACTTTGCGGTCTCAAAATGCTCAAACTCGGCAATATTTCCATTTCTCGATTTGAAAGCTTTTTTAAGGCTAGTAATATCTCACAATTTGAGGGCGCCAAATACATTTGGGTTCATTGGAAAGCTAAATTTTCAAAATCTTTTCAGCGTGTGGATTTAGAATTAGGTCCTTAATTAAAATTAACGGCAGCCGAAAAACCCCTTACTGAATGCACGAAATTTCGCTGTGTGATTGCAAGAGAAAGTTTATTCAATACCTTAAGCATTTTCATACTATCTTCTCGCTGTTCATTTCTCACTCTGAAATAAATATAAGAAAATATAAATAATAAGCAAACCATTGCCAATAAGGATTACTACTAAAGAGATTTGGCAAGTAAATAATGTAGCCTGTAAAGATTTTGACCAACATCCACTGACCAACAAGTTGGCTAACAATGTTCGCCGGTTTGCGTTTTTGTTCAAAAGTATAAGTCGACGCAAACTGTACCAACATGTTTGCCAACAAATCGGTTGAAAATGTTGGCCGGTTTGCGCCTCACTTAAAAAACAAAAACCCTCGCAGTTTTTTCCAGGAAAGTTGCTAGAGTCCACATAATTCGATAATAAAGCAAACCAGTCTACTAACTTAGCATTCTGCATCATTTCTTGACGCTTGCGTTCCATTTCATCATCACTACTCTCGCTGCTTGAACTAAAACATGAAAGACAAAAAGTGGTGAGTGGACATTATAGTAATGCAACAAGTAATCATCAACATGCCCTTGAAAAATGGAGTTTCATCCAACATTCTTTGAATTCTTAAGTGAATCATAAGGCTTATAATCGCAAAAAACATGGCCTGAAACTCCTAAAAAAGACAGGCCTCCAACTTCTTTATTTTAGTTTTGGTGGTCAATTATTTTGATTCCACGCAATTCTAAAGGTTCGATTTCAAAAAATAAAAAATAGCGTACATGGGAAGGCAAAGCAGCAAAATCTATCGAGACAAAGAGATATACCAACCATCATATCAAAAAATTATGATCTCATATGCAAAATTTCAGCCTCCGTAGCTAAACTATAGCGAGGTTACGCAAGGAGCTATTTATGACCTTAGACGCGTATGATCCAGTCTGTACATAATTTGTCTAAGCAAA
>JAUJPO010058904.1:0-13605 GCA_032270745.1 Tiaropsis multicirrata | reverse complement strand
CCCCCCCCCCCCCCCCCCCCCCCCCCCCCCCCCCCCCCCCCCCCCCCCCCCCCACGGACAATTTCTGGAAAAGCCCATTGTATGGATGCTTTTATTGCCACATTGTAATGGTAAAGTTCAAAGTATTACCGCCAGATAATTATAAATAAAAGGTTGACCATGGCTTGATTTACCTTTATCTTTATAAACATTTTTAAGGAATTTCAACCACTTCATTGGGTAGCCCTGAAAGAGTACTATCAGAAAATGGTACGGTTTGTTATGTTTCGATACGTAGATTTCGAGATAACTCAAATAAAAGATCATTGAAAACGCAAAAAAAGTGCACACTTCAAATAGAGTTATCATGAGATATATGCATCGAAACATAACCATACCATTTTCTAACAGCACCTCCCCTTCTGAGAGTTCCGAATTGAAAGGAAAAGAAAGGAATATATGATAAAAGCGATTCTATCAATTCAATTCCTATCTTTCTTTTCCAAATCTCTGAGTATACGAACGTGAGGATTACCTGGTCTGCCTTCACTTCAAAATATTTGGAAATCACCCACATCGAAACAGGCCAAATTTTAAATCTTTAAAGCTTGTGTAGAATCGATTTAATCGGTTCTGAATCTTTACGTATTACAAGTTATTTAGGGTTTTCGATACAGCAATTGAGAAAGTACGACATAAAAGTTTGTCTGAAAGAAACGAATTTTCTCAACAAACATTAGTGAAGTTATAAATACAAAATGGAACACTCATATATTAAAAAAAATCTCTAGCGAGCGATTTGATGCTAATCTTTTAAACGTTTTACTTTTACTAAATTTCACAAAACACTACTTTATTGGTGTATAAATTTTGACGGATTGCTAGAAAAAAATTAATTTGGCGGTTGGGTAAAAGAGTTTTTAACCTTAAAAAGCTCCCCAAGAGCAAGCCAAAAAAATCATTAACTATCAACAGACCAAGTTTTTTGAAAGCGATTTTTTTGGGGAAACGAAATATCAAAAAAAATTCATCGTTAGTATTATAGCGATGCTGTGGATTTTTAAATATGAAAACTATAATGAAAAAAAATGCAAGTAAATATCATTATTAACTATTGTGTTAAAAATACACTGGTATACACTTTCCTTTTAACTCGTACTAAATACGAAACTATTTGGAGTTGCGAGATTCTTCACAAACGTTCTTCATTTCGTTGAGTGCCCAGAAAATGTTGTCCATGTATCGAGCACTGTCAGTTGCTTTGGATGACTTCTTGGAGGAGACGTGGAAGTAAATGATGGCATCACCAGGAACCATGTATGATACTCCATAACCATCATCAGATACTGGACCAAAACCACCACCCGGTGAAAGCTATAAAAACAAGTCATACTTTGATGGACCTACAATAAAGTACCAGGAAGCACCTATGTCTAAAGTATGCCTTGAAATATATCTTGAAAAAAAAGAGAGAAAAGATATTTTGAAAAAGTAAATTGCGACAAACTTTTCTACCCAATTATTTTTATTAGCATGGTTATTATCACATTCTTCAGGTAGCTCCAAAAATGAATTCAATTGAAACATGACAATAACAAAGAAAAACAAAATTACATACAAACAAAAATCGATTCGCCTTATAATATTTCGAAAATCGGGTCGAATCCAGGCAGAAACCTGCTTTATATTATTCAAAGAAGCTAAAAAAAAAGACATACAGTTTCGAGTACTTCAGGAATAGAAATATCAAAACCACGATCCATTTGTTGTTGAGGTTGCTGACTGGTTGAAAGTGTCCATGGCATCGATAATGCACTTTTCAAAAATTCACTCTCCTGTAAATCGAAAGAATAAATCATCATATTATTACATTTATATTATTTATCAAAAGATTGCTTAGAGTCCTAGATTACTAGGCAATTCACGTAAAGTATCGAATCTATCTATCTAAATTAGAAAACGTAAATTCAAATATTTACCCTAACTTGCCTTAAGAAATGTTTAAACGTTTGCATAGCTTTATGACTGAACATGTACCGTCAACCGGTGCTACTTGGGATCCTCCAGTCAAACATGGGACTACCAAATATCTGGATCTCAAGTAGCCCCGGTTGACGGTAACATTATAGTGGAACAGATTATGAAAAAAATGTAAAATAATTGTAGTAAAGGTGGAAGAAACTTACGTATCCTTGTCCTCTGCACACGATGTACAAGGAAAACAAGTGACGGTCGATTCCCTTACCACTCATACAATCACGATACGTTTTCTATGACAAAAAAGAACCAGGGAATTAAAAAGGGACATTGTTTTTGAGGTTATACTCCTAGATGCTCTAAAGTAAACATAGATCGAGCCTCCATTAAAAAAGGAAAGGGGCCTCATTTTGAATACTGTTGAAAGGAGGAGATGGGATGAAGTTTCAAAAACATTTTCTAGCTGATCCCACCTGGAAATTTCGGACAAAACACAGATTTTGTCCTAAAAGGAGCTTACCACCAAACAATAGTGGAATAGAAGTATTGGCTTACTTGATGTTTGTTGGCAGCATTTTTCATGAGTTGATGTTTCTCAGGAGCTGTCAATGATGGATTATTCATACCCCTAAAGAAAAAAAGAGTCCAATTTTGTATGAAAAAAACACGCAAAAGGTTCATATTTACAAGGCTCTAGATTAATAAAACTCATTTTTAGCGAACCCGGAAAAACACTAAATTATTTTATTAGTACAAATTAAGCCTAATCATATCATTTCAGTTTATAGGAAATTTTGTTTAACCTTCAAAGTGTTATAAATTAACGATATGTGCGGCCCAAAAAATGGCTTAAATCGCACCCTTAAAGAGCAGTGAAAAACTAGAACAATGGATTTAATACATGATCTTGTATTAACAAAGTGGACTTTCTGAAGTCGCAGTACTCAGTTAAGATTCCAAATATCATCATCATTGTTCTTTCAGTTGAAAAACTAAGGAAACGCAAAAAAATCATCTATGCTTTTCTGAGTTGTTTGGATCAAATATTGCTTTACGACATTGTGGGAATCTGTAGCACCCTCTGTAGCACCCTAATTCAATGAATCTTTCTTATAACAAAACTATGATTTCCAAAACAAAAGAAAAATTTATTATCACGACGGCAATTATATTTTATTAACTCTCTAGAGTTGTAACTTTATTATTCCCATAGGCAATTAGGCGATTTATCATATGTTTTATGACGTGTTATTCATATCAAACAATCTTATGAGAAGGATGTGTGATGATCGATACAAATATTGAGTTTCAATAAATCTACATTTTCAATAGACCTTTTCATAAATTACGTCACGAACAACGACTGCCTCGTTTTGAATGAAGCGTCATGGTAACCGAATCCCAAGGGAGTTTATCAAAACTTGACTCCATTGATAGATGTGTCATTTTGAGTCTCGTGACTTGGCAATTGTATGAAAACGAGGCAGTCGTTGTTCGTGACGTAGTTTATGAAAAGGTCTATTCAACTATTCATATTTTCACATTTTTGGTACTTCACTTGCCTGCAAATTTGGCATGTAGCTATCTGGTACGTTTGTTTTCTTGTTTGCGTGTCTTTTTGTTGCCTTTTTTTGTTATGCTCTGTCCCACATATTAGGTTAGGTTGGGCCTAGGTTAGGTCTAGGCATAGGCTAGGTTCTTTTTTGTTAGTTCAATATTAATTCACGTCAATTCAATTCAGATTTTAACTTATATTACAAAATATCCAAAAACATTGTCAATTTATTATCAAATTGAGTATCAAGCTTACATAACAAAATCTTTGATTTCTTGCGTGAATGATCGGACTGTTTCTGTTCGACCATGCAAGTAGAGTCTGGTCATCGATGATTCGTATGTTAAAGCGAACTTCTCTTGTGAATCTTTAAAGTAGGCCAATTGGAGGGCCATTTGGATGAAAGCATCAGGGCTCGTCTAAGAGGTAACATTGGCAATATATTTCATTTTAAGTCGTTTAGATAAAAGCCATGTAAACATACCCTAATAAACCTAATCACGTTTACCTGAAAGTTACTACCGGGTGTCCCAGAAAAATGTTTCGGTGTTTGTCATTGTTCGAAAAGTGTAAAAATACGTCAAAAAAGGGGTATCAAATTTACGCAATTAATTTCAAATTTTTTTAAGAGTTTTACGACTTTCTCAATGGTTATAATGGTTTAAAAAAATAAATTTCGTAAAATAGAAATCAATAAAAGGAAAAGCAGAAAAATACGGCAATTTTTCTAAAATAAATTCTGTAAAAACATCAAAAATTGCCTAATTTGATACCCCTTTTTTGACGTATTTTTGCATTTAAAAAAAAATGATTTTCACTTAAAAAGCTTATAACTTGGTAAATACTGAATTTGAAAAATTATACGTCAAAGTTTAAGTTTAAGACTACCCACTCTCTAATGAAATAAAAAATATTAATAAAAAAACAATTTTTCTGGCCGCAAAGCCTGAAACTTTTTTCTGGGACACCCGGTATTTGCCAAATTTAAGGGCGATTTCAGCTTTTGCTGAGCTTATGATTAAAAATTTATAATGTTCTATAACAATATATATCGAATTCTAGTATTAGTTTGTCCTTACTCTTTGAGTTTAACAGGAAAAATATGTTTATGCTGCAAAATACTAAATTTCAAGTTTTAAAATCCAATTAAATAAAATATGAAAGTGAGGTCACAATGAAAGAAGCTATCATTGTTTTTAGGGCAACCACACACTAAACAGAGGAAATATATTATAGTTTGAAGTTATAAAGAAATAACAACTGCGATCAGGGGAAGGAGGTTTTTGTTTATCTTCCTAGTTATATATTCAATATTCAAGGGATCACGCCCGCTCCGCTCTCTCTCTCTCTCTTTGCACATACCAGGGGAAATAGGATCAAATCCGCGATAGGAGCGCGTGTACAAAAGCGATCGCAACCTTGTTTAGATGTATTCACCAGAAGAACATGAAAAGCCGGTTAAACAAAATTTTTCCTATAGAATTAGGGGAGGGGGGGGGGTGTTTTCAGAGGTATATTCACACATAACGTTTGTACCTTTGATGTTTTAATGAGACCTTTTCCAAAAGCATCATGTTTGCAAACTTTCAGATCCAAATCGTTATTGTTCTTAAAAAGAATAGAAGTAGAAAAAGAAAAGTAGAAGAACATCAAATAAATTGTCAAAACCATCAATCAAGAGAAATTCAATCAGCACCAAAGAATCGAAAAATAGCTGCAAAAAAACTTAAAATAAAATAATTTATGGTTTTATCATAAATCATACCTTGCAGGCAAACCTGTGAGCATTGTTGATGGAGAGTTGTAGGTCATTCTTGACATCCCAATACAATCGCATGGGTGTAATGATTGCTTTGGATCGTTGAAAGGACACATTCTCCATGTCTGGATGACTGAAGGGCTTGCAATCTCCACTATCATTGTAAATGCGGTACAAATATCTGCGATGATAAAAGAAGCAAACATTTGAAGAATTCCTTCAATTTGAAAGTACTTTATTGCATGAAAGTTTCGCAGCATGAAAATTTCGCGGTTTCAGGAGAAAAAATCTGTGTTTTAGTGCATTTTTTCGGATTTATTTGAATGTTACGGATATTTCCTAAAAATTGCATTTCGCAGCATTTTAAAATTTTGCGGTTGAGCTACAAATACATTTTTTGCGACATTTTAATTTGCGGTTTTTCAAACTCAAAAGCGAACCCGCAAAATTTTCATGCCGCTAAATTCATGCAATAAAATAATAAAAATAAAGACAGTTCGTGTATAAAAGATTTACAGGTATAATATACTCATGATATCAGGTAAACGCTCAAGAAACCAAAAAAAAAGAGAACAAAAGAATCAACAAGTCCTATGTATTATGTAATATTCTTTAATTCAAGATTTCTTACTCGTTGACGAGACAATATTCGATCAAATGACCAATAACAGGTGCATCAGCCCATGAATGTTCACAATTGGCGCCCAGTCTTCCATCCTCAAACACCACAATGTTAATGGTCTTGTCAAACCAGATAGAAGCACCGTCTCCATGTAGCAAATATTTTGCACGCTCTGTGACATCATCAAATTTGTTGCTGTCCAAGACAACCTACACAACAAAATTATGGTATTTCAAAACATCTAATCTTATCAATCGATTGACCACTCGGTGAAACGATTCGTTTGGTCATTGAATGTACCTTTGTCCGGATCAACCCATAATACCATGTGAGGGGAATACGGTTTTATCAATCTGATTCAAGAGTATGGTGAGATTTATGAGACATTGTGCGTGGATAGGTGATGATGACAGCACTTGTGAGGGCACAAGGTTCTGCCGTACTGTTCAAGTATCATTGTCAATACAACACACCTCTGTTTTGTCACGAGCACACGAGTTATCAATCTCTGATAAGCCTCATAATTTTGTTATCCTAGCGTAGGTAACTTTCCCAGGACAGGACCTACTCCCTACTTCTCTTATAATTGTGATCATGTGCTCCAGCTTTTCTTTTAAATTCCTGTATCATGCGAAACACTTTAAAAACAATTAAAAAAAACTTTAAATCAAAGAAAGTCGAATCAAAAGTATCTTACCACAACGATAGCTTCCTCAATGGCATGGATAGAATCACGATTAATACCAGTTGAGAAGTGTTCACGTCGGATCTTGGCCCAGTTGTTACGATCGCTTGCAGTGAGTGAGGCCACTTTGAGTTCTGCATCACAAGAGACAGGCTGAGATTCTGCATCTTTCTTGATCCATTCCATTTGACTTTGAAGGTCCATGACGTTCAATTGTTTTCCATGTGCATCCAAAACGTTCAGTTTATAAAAATGTCCGTTACACAAGACAACAACGTGCTATTGTAAGTAAAATGTGTATTAGATGTTAAAACTAACATAGTGCAGTACCATACATTTATGACCTTGTGGCGACCTACTGTGTGAAATATAAATCACTGAATATTTTATTTTATTTTTGCAATAAAACTATTAGTTACCTCAGAATCTTGATGATGTCGCAATTTATCTTGATCAAGTTTTGGAATTCTGAAAAGAAAACACAGAAAAAAATGATAGTAAAAAGGTAGTTTTAGAAAAAGTCAAATTCAAAAGAGGAAAATCATAGACGTAGCAAAAGAAATTTACCTTGAAGAGTTGAACATTCGCTGGTATTGAGACATGCACAATGGAATAGTTTTTCGAATGACAAGGGGCTCCAATTTTTCAGTTACCATCAATTTTTTGAAGATCAACAGGGAGGTAAGGAAGCCAGCGGCACGAGCAGATTGAACTTTGGTTGGTACCCATCCTCCTTGATCAAGACAGTAGTAATTGCTGTTGATTGCAATTGGATCACGTCCCATCAAGTAGACATATTTTTCCCTGAAGTGATTCATAACAATGTAATGGGGAATAAAGTACTGGAGGTAAATTCTTCCCCCAACAAATTAATCCGATCAATTTGACCCTCTGATATATATTGGCTATTTCCAATTCAAAGTTGAAATGAAATGATGAAAAAACGATGAAAAGAGTTTTAAAGAAAAATAATACTGACCACCAATCAGTGCAGTAATTGGGTGCCCACCAAGATTTCAGTTGCAAAATCCATTGCAATTTGGGTCCAAGAGATGATTGGAATTCCTAATGATTTGCAAAAAAATAAATTTATTGAAATAATGAATATGCAAAGCCATACAGTTGTACGGAAAGTTTAAAAAACTTGTATTGATAGACACAAACCTTTGCTTCAATTTCCATCTTATCATAATCTTCAACAGAAAGAATTGGTTTGACAGATTCCAAGAATTTCTTGACAGTTTGTTTGAGCGGTGGTACATTCATACGTGGCAAACTGTTCTGGTAGCTATACAACCTTGGGTGGCGACCACTAATGATACGAAGCATCAAACCCCACAGCAAAACAATTTTACTTTGTGAACGAGGTGGTTGGTCTAAAAAGAAAGTGATCGGTTTTTAAAGTTTTTGAGATAAAAAATAAATATAAAATTTTGTTTGTTCCTTTCAGCTGCCTTTGTTACATCTTCTACAAAATTAATCTTTTAAGATTTGAAAAAATAACTTTAGACATTTCATTGAATGAACACTGATAAAAAGTTTCATTAGATATGTGAAGCAGATGATACTTTCATAACCTTAAAAAGTTACTTACATAGCCATCCTTTGTACGAGAGCAAAATTCTCATCAGAAATTGACGAGTATAAAGCACAACAACAAAGTACAATACAGAAGAGATCAAGGAGATGGCAAAAATTCGGAACATGTAAGGATATGTATCATCCAAGTATAAGGTGTCTCCAAACTTCCACAGATAGAAACTCAATACATTCAATTTAGGATGATCAATGTACATAATGAGAAAGACCACAACCAGTGCTCCAAGAAGATAATCCCATGTTGTTGGCCACAATCCATTGTAGATCTGTCTCCTGAAAAATTTAAAAAATCATTGGTCTATTATATAAATTTAATTGACATCTATTGACAAAAACCATGTTATAAAAGTACACTATAATAGTAAACACAAACAAAAAGACATAAAGTGTTGTGTTAAACCTAACATTACTTGATCTAAGTAATCATTCCTTTTAGAGTATGAATAACAAAAAAAAACACCACAGAAAATTACCTTGTTCTGAAAGCACAAAATTTCAAGTCTTGAAAGAAACTCTTGGCAACTCGAGTCTCTTGTTCAATTTCACTTGTACCTTCTTCATGAAAGCGCACATGAGGTTTGCTTACGGCAGCTCTTGCTTCAGCCATTATGAAAAAAATATATCTATAAAAAAAAATTTGTTAGGGTAAAGAGGAGACAACTATAATTAATTCATATTTGTTTTTAAAGTTTTTAAAGAAGCCAAGTTGTGGGGATGGCCGTTTTCCTTGACTGGGTTAAGCAGTCTGCATGTGCCCCTTCCCCTGACAAAAGATATGGAAATTATCTTTCCTACTAAAAGTCAATTGAAGCCAACCACCCAAAGAAGAAAAAAAGTAAACTTTCAATTGACTTTGACAATCACAACTATTCATTTTGATTGTGCACGATTGGTTTAACAATTGAAATCTTCAAGTAAATCTTCATTTTTCGGAAATATGGTTAAGAGGAACTTCATAAATTTTTAAGAGACCTTTTATGGTATGCATATGGAAAATGATGGAGAAAAAACTTTACAAGAATGTCTATAAAGATCTCTTTGCTCTGTTATGGGTCTTCAAATTTGACTTTTTTCCCTTGATTAAACAACCCACTTTCAGCTGTGTTGTTAAGAAATTGTGACGTCACTGATTCAAAGCTATGTTTTGTGTGTTCTAAATTAGAGGGAATATGCAGTGAATCTAGCCAAGTCTTTTGGGTAATAAACCGTTAGCTAGAAATAACCTAGAAATGTGTCTGTTGAGCATTTTCTTGAATCAAGAATACTTTAAACCCTTTAAAGGTTAATCAGTCAATAAATTGCTAGCAGAAACTCAAAAAACACTTAAAGTTTAGTTAAAGGTAGTAAACAAGCCTTTTAAGAAACTGAAAACACCCTCTGCAAAATTCACCATTCGTCTAAACAACATTTCAAACATATTGCTACCAAAATTGCTTTGTACATTAAAATATTCCAAGAGAAGCAAAGATGAATGAGTAGGTGGAAAGGTGGAGATTTTATTAGTTTATTTTTTTCTAAATTATTTTGCGTCCAGAAAAGAGACAATATATAAATGAAAGTCTCATTAAAAAGTATTTATTTTTAAGATCTAAGTGAAGTAATGTTTTGGGTGAACAAAGAAACTTTCATAAAAAACCCTAAAACTAAAAAGATTGTAAAACAACTTTTCGGCTCTATTTTTCTTTGAATTCCTTGCAATAAACAACTTCTTTTTTTGAAGCTTTGAATCAGTGACGTAGTAGACCCAGTCCAGCTGCAGAAAGTGTGGTCGTTTAAAAAACCCTCTTTCAGCCGCTCTTTAACTTGATTTTTAGTGAAGAGGGATACATTAGACAAAGAAATATTTATATCAGCGTGATTTAAATCGGTTTTTCGTAAGGATTGTACTAAAAAATAAATTTCCGAAGTTCCTCTTTAAAGAAAGGGAAGATTCAACTTGTAGACAATACATTAAACAAAATTTTCCTGATCATTTGTGAATTTTTCCAGTTTTTCAACAAGCAAGTAAAAATTAAAAAAAAAAGTTTTTTAGCGATTATAAACTTTAGCAAATGAGCCCAATGAGAATTTTTTCCGGAATAAACTTTCCTGAATCTGACCAAAATGAGTGCAAAACGCTAAAGTTTCTTTCCGCAAAAGTTTCTTCAAATAAAGTAATAGAACAAATTTAAAGACAAAAAGATTAACATAAGAATAAATTTTACCCTGTAATTTTTTCCAATCTGCATATGATTGTTTTTGTTTCGGTTTGTAGTCAGTCTTAGGTTGGGCTGTAATATTTGCGTTGCTTTCCCTTAGAACCTACAATGAAAAAATAATAATTGTTGGAAATTTGTTAAAAAATAAATGATGGGTGTTATTTTGATGACTTCCGCACTTGAAAGTATAAAACTGCTTTGTTTATCATAAAACAATATTTAATAAAACATTGAAGTACAGTTGAATATTATTAATAATATAACTAAAAGAAATATCTAACATTTACACAAAAATAAAGCTACCATAAGATCATGACAGTTTAACTGTGGAGTTATTTCATTCAGTTGCTCAAAAAATCTGCAAAACAGGCAATTTTGAAAATGAAATTACAAGTGTATGAGGATGTTAACATTCTTTGTAATTGCTAATAATGCAGCAGTTAGTACATAAATTGTCCCAATACTAACTGCTTGTCACCCTGTCATAAATTTATGACTCCAATTAAAATAATAAAGGATTTTAGTGTAAATAACTTTTGATACCCTTTGTGAGCATTGTGGAGCTTTATCTTGAAGTGTTTTCTTTATCCCTTTTGTAGATTTGTTTTCTTTTTCTGAGCAATCAGCTTTATGCTCAATATGTATAGCAATACGCCAGGGTGCTAAAAGTAATAAAAAATAAATTTGCAAAATTCTTATTAACTTTGTTGTATTGCTTTTAAAAATAGTAATAATAAAGAACTTTTTAATTTCTAATATTTTCCCAAGGCCTCTGGATTTTATTAGGACAGCCTTCCCCATCTTTATAAATTTTGGTCAAATTTCTTGAGCACCAAAATTTTGAAAATTTTCCTATTAGGGAAAATCATAATATGTTAATTAACTCATTATATTACCAGGTTGGGGGTGTCCACCATTCTTTAAATAATTAACCTTCAAGATTTTACAAAAATGACAATAAAATAGTTTAGCAAGCTACATATCAATAAAATGGATTAAAGAACAAGGATGAATATGGGTTATGTGTGGGACAGAAAAAAAGTGGTTAAAACTTTATACTTTTCTTAGATTTTTCAGTGTGAGTTTTCTCCTTCATCTTCTGCACCCTCCATTCTTTCAAAAGATCTGCTCTTATGGGCTTCTTGTTTTTATTGACTTGTTTAGTAGCATTGGTTATAACTTTCTTCTTTAATGAGATTGACTTTGATAGATTGATAGAGTCTAAAATGTAATCAATTTTAATTATCAGTTTACTATTTTTGACAAATCTTCAATAAAACCCCAATAAAAAACCTTTCATATTCATTGAATAAGGGCTTATTCCTTTCTAGTCAAAAATGTCCTATGAACACCGAAAACACTAAATTGTTGACACTTTTCTAGATCCTTTCATGCCTTTTTTGCAAATTAAAAGTCCTAATAACACCATACCTTTTGAGGAGAAGTGTTTACGATGTTCTCAGTGTTCACTGCATTTCAAAATACAAAATAGCCTTGTTTTACAATGCCATTATTTTCCTGTTCCATTTGAGTCAAAATGAAAATGTTTACGGCAAATTTATTCCAATGTTTGCCGCCATTATGTTGACATCATAAACGCATAAATTAGGGTTGCATAGGAGATGACGGCAACAAAAAGCGCGCAGGATAAGGGCGGAAATTATGTTAATACAAAATAGCTTGATGCGTGTTTACAAGAGTGTTCACTTTGTCTCGCTAGTCCAGCGAGTTTGGGTAAGTAAGACCTACTTTCACTTTTTTTTTAACTTTTGCAATGGCGGTGTTTTGGGGAGCGTTTTTTTCATGGCATCATAGTGTTCATTGCATTGACAGTAAGTGTTGCACTAGAAAGGAATAGGCCCTAATGTTCTGTTTTTACTTTTTAAAGTATGTTGATTTAAAATAATTAAATTTGAAATTCAAATTAACAAAATAATATACAGTACATACCATTTGTCAATTCAAGATTTTCCGGGATTTTCCTATTGTTCTGGACATGGACATCTCGAGCTATTTTCGTTCGTTTGATGTTTTCAACTCTTTTAGTTCTACGAATTTCCTCCTTTGAAAAATTGGTTGTTCTGTGATTTGTTTTAAATAAGAGTGCTTCCATTTTTTAAATTTATTCTAAACAAACAAAAATTCATATTAATTATCTAATTTTAGTTTATTTAAAATCATTGACAGAATCATTGTCAGTCAGATACAAACATTTATTCATCATCATTCATCCTTGCTTGACAGCAGTCAGAAATTCTATTGATGGAAACACGCATAATGTAGAGGTCATAACCAAGAGGCTCACCATCTCTACGGTGTATATAATTGCTTTGGTGCTTTGGTTGGTTTTTATTTCAAACTTAACCTACCTTCACACAGGAAACCCTGACAGTTGGTCATTTCTGATAATACTGCTTCCATTTTGATTTGTAGGCAAATCAAGGTCTTTCAAGGAAATTCAGTGCAAAATATAAATATAACTTTTCCCTCTAAAATCATTGTTTCACAAGGAAACAATTACAAAATTTACATAAATCAAAAGAAGAGATGTCAACTTTCATATCTTAGTATATTTTAAAAGATTTTCCGTTAATTATAACCAAAAAAGATCTATTAAAAATGCAAGTTTCCTACTTTTTAGCAACATAAAACTCAACAGCCAGACAACACGCTTCTCTTATCTATATATTAATAGCACTAATCTGCAATCTGTCCGTGTGTAACACTGGGCGTGGTCCTGCATTTTAGCCTTGATGTCGCATATTTTTAAAAACACAGACCCAAATCTCCTTTATGTTTGGAACATTTTCCTTTAAAGATGTCAATGTACTGCAAATCTTTTCGGGTGTACTTTTTTGAAACGGGCGAAATAAGGCTTTGCGGTGTTCTGACGTCAATTCCTCTTCAAATTGATGTGTAGAAATTTCTTGCGTTACTTTTGATTCAGGCACTAATTCAAATATCGGACTCGCTGAAGAAAGATGGATCTCAAAAAGAGCTTTCCAACGAACCTAAACTTGGTGTATTTAGCGCCCTCCAATCTTGAGATAATTAGTTTGCTTATCGAAAAATGAAAATATTAACCATTTTTAACATTTTTGCGACTGTGAAGGAGTTAAATTTAACTGCGCTTTATTTAAAAAAGCAAATTAAAAGACTAAACATTCAAATCAATCGTTTTAAAAGAAGATTTTTCATTCAGGGATCGAGCATTTTGTTCGATTTACATGA
>JAUJPO010058903.1:0-28066 GCA_032270745.1 Tiaropsis multicirrata | reverse complement strand
ATTACATATCTGCGCAAAATAATTACATATTTGCGCAAAATAATTACATATCTGCGCAGAAATTACATATCTGCGCAAAAATTACATATCTGCGCATAACAACAGTTCCTATGTCCGAGGTTGAACTTTCAGCATCAATCCATTCTGACATCCATTAAACATGTCAAATGTTTCTTTTAACTGGCTTTCCTTCTGCTGTGAAATGATTTCGAAATGCTTTACGATATGGAAAAGAGCAGTTTTTAACTCATTAAGTGCATACTTTTGCCCAATACAATTACGTGGACCAGCTGAAAACGGAATATAGAGATATGGGCTTTGTTTACCTTTCTCTTCAAATCTTTCAGGATTGAAGGTTAAAGGATCTTGCCAGACGTCAGGATTTCGATTCATGCCAATGATATCGATAACAAGCGAGCAATCAGGGAATGTCTTCCCAGCTAGGACAGTTCCATTGGAAATCTCTCTTCCTATACGTGTTGTGGGTGGGTGAAGTCGAAGTGATTCCCTGACCACCAAATCAAGATAAGGCAGCTCCTTGAAATCTTCCAATTGCAGTTGCTGCTTTTTCTTAAAACTGACTATTTCTTTGTGAAGCTTTTCTTGGATTCTTTTACTTCTACCAAGACAATACAAAGTCCACGCCAGAGCTGTAGAGCTTGTTTGGTAACCAGCAAGAACAAATGTCAGGATTTCATCCAGCATGTCATTAGCATCAATTTCTCCCTTTATGTGAGAATCCAATAAAATGTCAATAAGTATCCTTCGTTTATCTGTATTGTTGCCAGCAGGATTCTGTCGAAATTTAATTCTCTTTTCGATAATTTTGTTTATAAAGCCATGGAGTTGACTGAGCGTTGAATAATACAGTTTACCATCTTTAGACAAAGAATAAAGCCAATCATTTTGGTAAAGGGGGTTTAGAAACCTTCGATGCACAAGTTGCATTAAAATTTCAAATAGTGAACTGAATCGGCCATTTGCTGTATCTTCAATATTCAAATCAATACCAATGGAATCTTTGCATATTATACTCAACGAAAACGGTTTCAAGACATCAAGAGCATTAAACGCCTTATCTCTTTGATGGAACTTGTCCAATATACCAATCAGCTCCAATGTTCGATTCTCCATGACTGTCATAAATTTGTTCATGATTTCAAAATGAAATGCAGGAGTGACCATTCGGCGATGTTGATTCCAAACAGCACCAGTACTCGTTATCAAACCATTACCCAGGAATTTCTTCACACTCCAATAACCGAAACTTTTTGTAATGTACTTTTGACTAGGCAACAATGCTTCACAAATAGACGCCTCAACTGTAGCAATAAAACGCATGGAAAGAATTTGGATCACGAAACTGCCGTGACCTTCATCATACCAGTCAGACTTTTCTCTATGGAACCATTCTCGATCACGTATCGATAAAATATGTCCAAAGACTGGAAGCCGTCGAGGAGCATAATAGAACCAATCTTTATCAGTCCATTTAAGACGAAGCCAAATAAGTACCAGATAAGATAACAAAAGAGCACCAAATGTTCCACTGATAATCAGTAACATTGTATCTAATGTTGTGAGTTGATTTTCCTTAATTCCTAACCTGATTTCTTTTGTTGCTGAAATAACAAACGAATATACAATCAAGTATCAAATAATGACCGAGTAAAATCCTAGAGTGCCCAGCAGACACGAGGCGTTGTTGTGACGTCCAAACAGCGCTTGTTTCAACGCCACACTGGCTACCCCAGTGGAAAAAATCGCTCTAAAATTATAGTCACCGTCACCCCAGAGTAAAATATCGGATGTTCACTCAACCACCATACTGAAATTTCTTTATGATCCCGCTGGTCGGAACGGATTTGGAAGTGCAGAGGCTAAATGTCAGGAGGCCCTTGGTGACATGAATATTATACATCAAGTTAAAAATAATCATATATTCACGCAACGTTATTTCTAACGTTCAGCCTTTGAAATAACGTAGTTTGGACGCCAAAGCAATGTTTCGTGCCTACACTAGGTGTAAAAGACAAAATATAACATTGTGTAAGTAATTCTAATTGATTAAAAACTATCGCAATCAATGAAATAAACTACACAATATTGGATACGGAATTACAGTGTGTCTATAATTATCTGGCAAAGAAAGTAAATACAAGCAATAAAAAATAGTTTAAATCGAAATGTAAAAGGTGCTTAATTATCACCCCGAAATTCTGGCATGCAAGAAATAATTTCACAATTCCGGGGGAAATCGGGTAAAATTCTTCAAATCATGCATGCATGCATCACAAAAATTCGCCTATTTTCACGCAATTTGACCTCCAGCAACAATTTTCTTACTCACAATCCTTTCTCCCGAGGTCATTCCTATATCCCTTAATTATATATTAATGATATTTATATCAACCCATGCATTTTAAGATTTTAAGATTTACAATGATCATACAAGGAGACAACATTTTGAGAAACAGAATTGAACGTCCAAACATAATATAATACACATGGACAAAAGCAAGGAGGAATCAGGTGTACTCAAGTGATAGTAACCAATCATTCAATTTGCAAACAGTTGATTGGCGGTCCATTCCATTGTGCTTGAAGTAATATTTCAAAGTGTATAAAAAGTTTGGGAAGCATCCAACCCATGCACACAGGACGACATCAATCAGGGCCAGATTTTGAGGCGACCAACACTGTCAATTAAGTAGCGATTCCAACCACATGATGGATCACATAATAAATTGAGATTGGTATTTGATGCATAGAACTGTATCGTAGGATATGTATCCAAGACAGAAAATAAGGATCCTGTACTGCAATGGTGTAACGGAACTGCCCATCTTTTCGACAACGAATAATTTCTCGGTGTAAATAAAGTAATCACAAAAGCGACATACTATGAGGGCGTGAAGGCATGAGACGATGTAAAAAGTACTTCGTAGAGATATCTTCCAACCAACGATATAAAAATAATAGATAACCAATTACTTCTAGAAGGCACTTGCTCCCAAAAGAGCAACCATTGTTTTCCTACTGAAATTAACACTCTATTAAAAAGCTGGTTGTGTGCAGTGCGTGTTATGCTTTTAGCTCAATTTTGACACACTTTTTGTTGAATAGAGAGCACGAAAATAAAATTTTCTTGACGTTAGTTTAAATGAGAAAAATGATTTTTTTGTTAGTTTTTTTAATCGATTCATTTTACATCTCAAGAGTAATCATAGCATCTATTGGATTTTAACCATACAGGCCCATACATTTTCAACCTTGTTTTAACCTTTCTAATTAAATCCAAAAACAATTATTAATTTTTCATTTATTTTCCTTTTATAATTTTATTGGAATTCAATCGATCAGTCAAGAACCAGGTGCGACGCCACGTTTAAATTAAATGTAAATCATCAAATACACTGATTTTATTTAGTAATTGTAAAAAGACTGTTTTCAACCTTTTCTTAATTGAAATTAAATTCTTCATAATTTTGTAACATATTTTCACAACTTCAATGCAAGGCACCTTTCGAAGACATCGCTATCTCATTCTACACCATAACATCCAAATGTAATATCTTATATAATTTCTTCTTCACCATAATTCCTAAACTGACTTTTCCATCAAACTTTCAAAACATAATCCTCTCTGGGCAAAAGTCGATTAAAGGTCAGACAACGCCCTTAAAGACAAAAAACTCGCTGCTTTGAAATCTGTAAACGAAGATAAGCAAGTCAAACACAGGGGATTTCCCTCAACTCAACTTCTACCTCGTATACACTGTAAACATCCACATCAGCGGTCGATGACACTTTTTCGACTTTTTCTTACCATGGTTCCCTCTAAGCAAGCTTTTCAGAAAATTTCAATCGGAATAGGTTTAAGTTTTTCGGATAATATTTTTTTTCGGGTTTTGAAAAAAATTTCCGGATCTAGAATTTTTTTTCTCGATTTCAATTTTTTTTTCCCGATTTCAATTTTGTTTTCTTTATTTGAATTTATTTTTCGATTTTAATTTATTTTTCTCGATTTCAATTTTTTTTTCTCGATTTTGAATTTTTTTTTCTTGATTTGAATAAATTTTTCAATTTGGATTTTTTTTCTCGATTTCAATTTTTTTTCTCGATTTTGAATTTATTTTTCTGGTTGGCCCTTTTCGGCCACCATAGTGAGGCCCTGCCTAAGGGTAGGGTAGATTTTCGAGGTTGTGACGAAACTCCAGGTTCCTAATAGGGTAAGAAATTTGTGAAATTTTTGAATTTTTTACTATAACTCCGGGGAAAATGACCGAAAAATGCACTGTAAGGGTTGGTTTTCAGCAAATCTTGCACTGCACTGTAAGGGTCCGATTTTGAAACCCCAAGTTTTGTCCGAACGTACGGTAGTTTTCGAGGTAGTTTTGAGATCGAGTGCCAACCCCCCCCCCCCTTTGTTTTGCTTTTGTTTTTAAAATTTTAATCTATTTGATATTTTGAAGAATCGAATGAATTAAGAATTTAAATAACTTTTAATTGAAAATAATAATTCAGAATTCGTTAAAAAACCGAACAGAAACCGAAAGCTTTAGTGAGATAATTATTATAGGCTAGTGAATAGTGACAAAAATGTGCTAGTCCTCTGGATAGCTGTCAGATTGAATTTCGGCTCATTGAATCTAAGCTGATTACTGATAGTGATAATATCGTGTTTGATGCTCTGAAAACTATCACTTTATTCTTTGTTTATATAGGTTAATTTTGACCTTAATATCTTTTGTTGGAATGTTTTACTTTCTTAATTTTTCTTAATTTTTCTTTTTTTCAAATTTTTTTAAAACACAACCATATTCCACTCATAATGATTTTCATTTTGAAGAAGTTGATTTTGACAAATCTATGAAAATGCAAAATCAGTCAAAAAGTAAATTATAAGAACTAAAGTGTGAGATGTTCGGAGATGTTTTGTGGATTGCAAACTACATAATTTTAAGAAAAATGCTTGTTTGAAGAAGTCATTAAAATGTATTTAGGTCAGAAAATGTTGTACTTTTATCGAATATACACTTTTCCAAGCAAAGTTTTTGTGAAGTTCGCGAATTTAAGGCCGTTTTAAGCGAAAGTCTCTCTCGCAATCGGTTGAATCGGTTGAAAGAAACAAGTTTTTGTCTCGATACTTTGCTCTACAAACTGATTTTTACTAAGGAAAACTTGAGTGGTCTTGGCAGGTCCAGAACCTCCAGGATCCAGACTGCTGCAGATGGTACTCTCAGGTGCTGAATAAACAGGGGGTTCCAATTAGCGGGAGGGTGAAATTTGGCAAAAATAGGCTAAAAACAAGCTATTAATGACAGCAAAATAAGGGGCTTTGTTTTGCTACTTGGGAACTAAAAAAAGGGGGGGGGTCCTAAAAGGTCGGGGGTGCTGGCTTGTCTATTCGGCACCTGAGAGTAAGTGTTTAATTTTCTCTACAGTTCAATGGGGTTACATACAGGCAGTACAACATTACTCCTCTTTTCACCATAGATCCACGAAGAGGAAGAAGAACCTCCGATTGTTCACATTCTGAACTCACATTCGCTGATCGATGAATTACAAGAACAAACCAACACCTCTGATTTGACCGTATCAGAATATTTGAAAGATAGTTACGGAACAGCCACGATTACCGTCTCCGAATATCTGGCAAATAATTATGTAAGTGTTTGTTCATTTTAAATACTTTTCGAAAATATTTTTTGCTGATTTGGCGGGAATTTGATTTGGTGGATGGCGAAAAAATTTAATTTAGCAGTTGCTGAAAATGGCGTAATTTAACTTAAGTACCGTAATATTATCTGAATTAGAGGCAAAATACCAAAACATTAGGAGCGAAATGAAAAAGTTTTTATAAGGTAATATAATCTAGTGATTAAAGTTAAAGAGGTGCCACTATGGTTGGCGCCGACTGGCAGAAGATTTTGAAAATTGGCCTTCCTAGATTGGCTAAAACAATATTATTTTGGCTATTTTAGAGCATTTATTCACCGGGGTATTGATTAGGGGATGTCACCACTATATTAAAGAAAAAAGATAAGAAAGAAATGTTTTAAGATCCCCCACATTATAACCACGTAGACAGAGTCCTAAATCAATTTGATAAGGATTGCACCTTTTCCCTAAGCTGTAAAGCTGGTTTAAAATTTTCTGATATAATTCTGTTGAATCTAGTTTCTTCTAACTAATTTGAACTAATTTGAATTACGCTTCATTCTATGGGAAATACGGTTCCAAGATGCTCCTTCGTTCCTTCGTTTAAGCATTCATCTCGAGATGACAGTGACAACTAACCCTAAAATATGACGGAACCCGATTTTTGAATATAGTTTTTCTGAGTTTCTTGAGATTTCCTTAGATTTCTTTGGCCGTAATGAATGGTAAAAAATAGCTGAAATTTTTTGTGAAATATTAAAAGAAAAAGTTACCCCCTGGATTGTTTTGGATAAAATCGTTTGTTCAAGAATCAGATAATTAGAGGCAGAGGGAGAGTTTGGGCAAAGGTCTACACCACATATAGGAGACAGTGCTCCTAAACAAAACATCAAATATAAGAAGACTTTGCACTTTGTCGATATCATGGTCTTGGATATTTTTCTGCATTCTTGTATTTTACAAAATTATATACCGGTGACGGGGAATTAATTTATTTTATCGGCTTTCGTACTAAAAATTCGTTATTTTGGTGTGAATCATTCAGCCTTACCCTTGGTTTGAATTAAATCGCTGCCTGAATGAATATTTTGGAAAATGATTTAGAAACGTTGTTGAGTTTCGTGATTTTAAAATACACAATTTTTCACATTGATTCATGTTGAGGCTCGAACAATTGATAGGGTTGTTTACGTTCAATTATTTTATATTCAATGTCAAATTAAAGTGAAAAATTATTGAACAATTAAACCGGATAATGTATTGCATTCAACTGGTATGATAGTGAAAAACAAATTTTGACAATGGTGACTAAAATTAAAACACACTTACCTCTAAAGGAAGTATCTCATTAGTAACTCTCTGAAAATTGACGTGGGCGCCATATAGAGGATTAAAGTACAGTAGACTCTCCAGAACTCGAACACCCAAAGGGAATCGAAAATCGTTCGAGTTATGGAGAGTTCGAGTGGAAGAGAGTTTGAAATTTTTGCAAAATTTTTCTCTAATTCATGGAGTTGATGGAAATGTAATATTTTATACAATATCTACTTTTTGGGTTAATATGAAGTTGAAGGTCAAAAATATATACTTTAACATCAACAATTTATTCGCTGATGAAAAAATCAGTAATTACAGTTTGTTTACTATTAATATCAATATCTTGTTTAATGTCATTATCAAATAGGTTAAGACTCTATTTATGTAGAAAGACCATTCCAAATTCTAGTCAGATGGCAGAAAATTCGAGTTATAGAGAGAACATACTCCAAGGGACCAAGGAAATCATTCGAGTTAAGGAAAGATTCGAGTTATGGAGGTTCGAGTAATAGAGAGTTTTTTATAAGAGTTTGTTAGGAAATTTTCACCGTGCCAACACATTTGCTCGAGTTAAGGAGAGGTCCGAGTTATGGAGAGTTTACTATATATAGAACTCGCACAACCTCTGGGGGGTACTGACCTTAAATGGGCCGACGGGGTGTGTCGCCAGGTCTAAAAAATGACCCTTAGGCCAAGGCCAACCCTAATAAAAAGTTCTTTTCCGCGTTACCTGCCGGGTGAGACTTTTTTTAGGTCATCTGGCCGCAAAAAAGCAAAAAAACAAGCATCTTTAACAAAAAAGTTGTAGTTTTCGAACTGAAACAAACCATCACACCCTAGAAACTTTTTTCCGTCTTCCCGAATGAGTTTTTTTTTCGTCACCGGGTAACGCGGAAACGAATATTTTTTTAGGGTTGGCTTTACGTGGGGTAAATTTTAGCGATTATTGCCAGGTGATCCTGACTGGTATTTAAATTCCTAAATTTTCTGGAAATATCAAAATTTTCAGAAAAAGTTTCACATGTTTTGCGCCCTGGTAAGGTCGCAAGCTGAAAAAGGTACCTTGAAATACCAACAACCTTCAATGTATTATAATTTTGATGACACATAATCCTATTTTAATGACAGTTTATTTAATTTTTTATTTTCAAACTTTCTATTCTGATTTTCGAATTGAGTTTTTATTGATCCCTATATTATTTCTACATGTTGGAAATATATTTTTATCGGTGGGGATAAATAAATAGGTATATTAAAATCGAAATTTCTTCCACTGTGGAAGCGAAATTCTATTGTTCTTATCAAAATGTATATGTTTCTTCAATGATGGGAATGGGAAAATTTCTAGTGGGCACAAATTTATATGCTAATTTTGACCCGGGATAGTTTTTGGACTATTTTTCCAGTGGGTACTCTTTTCTTGATGTAAAAATTGAATCTAAAGTGTAAAGTGAAAGAGTCATTCTGTACAAAGTTACAAAGACTAAAAAAAAGCTAGAAAATAAAATTATTCATATACGCGTTTTTTATAAGAACATTAAAATTCGAAGAAGCTTTCTAATGTTCTTAGCTTTTCTGATTTCAAGCCTTAAAATGTTCTTAAAATGTTCTTAATTAGGTCTTAATTTGCTCAAAGGGGGACTTAATTGCGAGTGTCCTCACTTTTCAAGTCAGTTGGCTCTTTATCTCCATACTCTTGATTCTCCAAAGCCTCCAAATATTCTTAACATGTTCTTAATTTTTTGATATATCGAAGCCTTATGTTCTTATATACTTATAGTTCTTACAAAAAAGCGTGTATTGGCTAGCTGGTTTAAGTAGTCGAAGTAATTAAAAGTTACTTGAACTTTTCCACATTTTGTACACATGTAAGGTGGTCCCTCTTTCATATTTTATTTGGTTTGCAAAAAATGTCATTTTCCCCGAACCTCATTTTAACAACCCTAATCTTTTAATTAACCTCTCGTTATTGATGTTAACGATTCCCACAACCAGTGACCTGAAGGCAATTTTTTTATGTAGAATAAATTTACAAACAGCATGCTTCTATTCAGTTGTGGATGTTAAATTATATCCCAAAAAAAATCGGCAGATATGAAAAATCTAATTTACAGATTAGAATTCAGTTAAGTGAGTTTCTGACAAGTAGGAAAAAGTTCTTTTTTTTTCAAATATTTTATTTAAAATTGATTTAAAGATGATTCATAAAATTATCCTCCACTTATAATTATCTTTCCAACAAGGCATTGCTAAGGCAGACCAGGTAAATCTTGATTTTTGACATTAGTGTTCACTACCATTTACATTACGTAATCATTTGCTGGGTATATAATAATGTAATAAGGTAACGGGGCTTAAATGCAGGGAAACAACACAATATCCTACTATTGCGGAATATTTTGTGCATCAAACCTGATTGCCGTGATAAACGAAATTGCTGAAACAATTATGATTATATCAAAAGAATGGATGAAAGGAAATTAACACCGGGAAATGAAGGTCTTAGATTCCAAAAGAGGAATATCTAAGTGTTTGTTTGGTGTACCTGTGAGATAAGTAGAGTTAGCCAAAGCAGGTTTTTTCATGTATTTTTTGTTTGCTTTTTGCTATGTAAAATCTTTTGGATTTCGTTGTGTTATGTTGTTGTATTTCAATTCAAGATGGCGGACAAAGAAGTTAGTTGGTATGATTTTATTTTGTAGCATCGATAATGTTAAACAGCTTTGGTCTCTTATTTTGTGAATTTATTTTTGAAGAAAAAGACATTTGGGAAAGAGGATATACCCAAAAATACCAAGAAAAACGGCCCAAACAACTATTAAAAATTATATTAAATCGTGATCCATAAAAAGTCTCAATTTACAGGTTAAATGCTGATGTTGCTGATTAAGTACAAAAGGTTCGTATAGTACATTCTGTGAACTGTTTTGTGGAGAAGTCGCTGTTTCTACATTTAAAACGTTGACTTTTCACTCTAACACTCCTGTCTCTATGATTCACTGGGATTCATTTACGTTTCCCAATCTGGAAAATTAAAAGAGTATAAAATCACATTCCAGTTTTAACGTTTACCAAGCTATTGTAGCCTAAATAAAAACAAATTTTGTAAAATGGCATTTGCCAATGTTTTTATATCAAACTTAATTGGATTGATTAAACTCAAAGTTAACTCAAATTGTGGGAAATTACGTTTTCCAATCCGGAAAATTAAAGGAATGTGAAATTACATTCCAGTTTTAACCTGTCCCAAGCTATTGTAGCCTAGATAAAAACCAATTTTGTACAATGGCATTTGCCAATGTTTTATCAAACTTAAATTGAATTGATTAAACTCAAAGTTAACTCAAAGTGTGGGAAATTACGTTTCCCAATCCGGAAAATTAAATCTGGAAAGTTAAAAGAGTGTAAAATCACACTCCAGTTTTAACCTTTCTCAAGCTATTGTAGCCTAGATAAAAACCAATTTTGTACAAACTTAAATTGAATTGATTAAACTCAAAGTGTGGGAAATTATTTTAATTATTTTAATTTCCCAATCCGGAAGATTTTAACGTTTTAACCTTTCCCGTGAACAATAAAAAACAAGTTCATAAAATGGCATTTGCCAAACTTGAATATACTTCTATGTCCGTAACCTAGATCCGCCCCACTGGTCATCCCAGTGAAAAAATTGCTCAAGAAAGGCCCATTCTTTCGCCCCAGTGGAGAAAATGGTCACCCCAGTAGAAAATCGGATATTTTACCCATTGGTAAAACACTGAAAATGTTATGAAAATTATATGATTAAAGAGCAAAAGATTTTTATGACCCCACTAGAAAAACATTTCTATTTCGCCCAACCCAGTGGGTTTGAAAGATTTAACTTTCACCTCATTGAGCCTTTGGTACCTACTACCTCATAGAGGCAGGGATGTTTGAATTAAATTAATTAAACTCAAAATTACAAGTTTGGGAAATAATCTTTCCCAAACTGTTGTAGCACAAAAAAAACAAGTTTGTAAAATAGCATTTGCCAATGTTTTATGAAACTTGAAAAAGTATATTCACATTGTAATTTTATATTTCCCAAATTGTAGTTCAAGAGCTCGTAAAGTTGTAAATCCCAAAGTTTGTAAAATTGATATTTACAGTATGTTTTTTGTTTGTGCAAACATCCTCCATCAAAAATTTGTGAAAAAAACTTCTCAAAGTGAATCCATCGCAAATTAGTAAAGTTTGTGAAACTTTAACATTACAGTTTCCTGCCATCGCTCAACCCAATGGAAAAATACATTTAAAAGAGGGCCATTCTTTCGCCTCTTTGGAAATTCGAGGTTAGCTCTAGTAATATAAAACAGAGGAATACAAAAACTAATCCCACTAAACGTAGATATATTTATACCTCAAGCGAAAAACATTCAGTAGTGTTTAAGATAAATTATCTTTTCACATATATATCGTATAAATGTGACAGGTTTATATTTTTTCCAGGCCATCGCAAAAACAAGAGAAAGATGTTTTTAGTAGGCCGGTAATTGTTCGATAACTTTATATACAGTTGTGCTACTTATAATAAATTGAACTGTTTAAGTGAGGTTTGAGTCGCAGGGGTAGGGGTACTTCGATTAAAAAGATACAGCGCCGTCGGATAATTTGATTATGCTAAATCTCGCTGTGCCTCATTGTGGATGGGTGTGTGTGTGTTTTAGTATAACCCGATGTAATTGCTTAGGGAAAATTCGAGATAAAAAAATAAATTTGAATAATATGAATTTTTTGTTTGTTGCATAAATTGAGTCAAATTCTCTGAATAAAACCTAAAAAAAGGCTGAGGCTGGATGAGCAGCTAATATTGCTTAGCTAGATAGCCTTAGTAGGAGTAAAGTAGACTAAATAATGCACAAAATGAGTAACCTTGGATTACTTGATTTATGCAATGCATGTAATTCTAAAGTCATGAAATAAATACCGGGTGACTCAAAAAAAAACTTCACGCGTTTGGCGACTTCCTGGGGCTGAAATGAATCCAGTTTGAAACCAAAGTTACTTTTTTTAGAAAGAGGAAAATCTAAATTAATTTTTGTGGTATAACTTGTTAAGTTTGACCCAGTAGTGAAAAAAGTATGAAATTCACTTTTTGGAAAGTGCAAAAATACGTTTATATTCAATAGGCTAGCATTTTAAAACAGGAACTGTATTATAGCACACTTAAGCCAAATTCCAAAAATGTAATAGAAAGATATGACCACCATTCAGTCAAAGCCAAAGGCCAGAAAAACACAATTTACGTCAAGAACTTTGTGAAAAATAGTTCAGTCTTTATCATTACCACAGGAGTTGTATTTTAAAATATTGGATCAAATTATACCATTTGTCATAATTTTCTGCAAGTCTTTTGAGTCATCCGTATACTTTATCAACTTCGTTAATAACATTATGTCATCCAAGGCAATCAGGAACGAAATATATATATTTTTTTGCAAAAAGCGTAAAAAAAGTACAATAATACTGTGGTAAAATATAACTCACATTTCAACAAAAACTTGAGCAAATGGCTTTAAATCTTCGGAAGATGCGAAAAGAATCCTCCTGATGCAAATCATGTGTTTGATCTGCCAAGTTTCAAAGTCATTTCAAAAAGATATGACAGAAATGGAAGCTTACAACAGATTCACACTGAAAACAGTTTGTTGCTTGAGCCGCCATTTTGAAACACATGGTTCCGTAAAAACACACGTTAAAAGCATCTTTCGTTGGAAAGATAAATTTGAGTGAATAATTTAAAGAAATTTAAAGAAATTTTGAAACTCACGACTGCTGTTTTTTAAAGATATCTTTCTACTATCTTATCCAAAATTTCTGCAAAAATAATTGACATTTTATGATGTAAGTAATTTCTATAATAATTAAACAAGGAAAAAATATGTATTATCAGGGTCGTTAAACAATAAGTAGGTACTTTCGGCCTTTCTTTATGCTTCTTTATGTCACGGAATTATATTTGGAAAATAAAGACTAGATCAAATTATATTTGCGAGATACACATTTTTTCCTACCACATGTAACACATTTTTAAAAACATTTTGAACCCTTTAAATTCGAAAAAAAAAAATTTATTAAAGCTAAAGGCCAGGTTACAATCCAATATCAAGAATTTGAGAATTTGTAGCTTAATTATGTAGCTTAATTATTTTGTAGAAAATTTATGTCAACGTCATATTTGATCAGCATAAATTATGACCCAATTACATTTTTTTAATAATGAATTGCTTTGTCATCGTTTTTAATGAGGTGCACTTTTAGTTCTTCCGCTTACAGGCGATTATTGCTATAAGTGCTCTTTAATCCAAATCTTTTTCCTCGAGGCTGATTTTTTTGCAATACCTAACTTGAAAATAAAAAAAAAATTCTCTTGCAATTTTTTTTTTCTTTAAATTTCCTTTCCTAAGGGTTTTTTTCTGTAGCCTTTTAACCTCGCGTTTGAGGAAAAAAATGTTCTTTTTTCATACAAGGAAAAAATTTCGTGGATGATTGTGGTAATCAAGTAATTGGCTTTTAATAAGCCCCTACTTGAACACGGAACTTAAGATGACATGGCCTATTGTTCCTTTTAAATCATAAACAACTATCAAAATTGGAAATTGAACAACATGACCTCACACCTCACATCTATCTATCTTCAATCGTCTTTGAATATCAAAATGAAAATAAAATAAAATGTCTATATTTCGCTTTAAATTTCAATGTCGAGAATAACCACGCCTATTTGAATCTTCGATTGCTATATTCGGCATATTTTAATGGGATAATTTTTCGCGGGGGTTAAATTTAGCGGATGAGCTATTTTCAAATATTTCGCGGGGATTTATTTCGCGGATGGGCCCTTTCCGGATTTTTGCGGGGACTTATCTTCGCGGATCGGCCCGTAAATCCACAAAAACTAATCCCCGCAAAAATTTATTCCATTAAAGTAGAATAAATTTTTTCTTTTGAAAGGTCAAAAAATGGCCAGTTTGTAAGTGCACAGTGGGCCTCTTAACCAATCGTGTTTACAGTATCTCGTTTTTAGTCTTGTTACATGTTTTCTTCAGGTAGAGTTTAGTCCGAGGACTATCTCTAACCTTCCATACGCAAGATTCATCTTTCTCTTTCGTCGTTTTTGCTTTCGCCTTACTATGCCATTCTTTGATAGTTTCACGTTCCTTTTTTGAGAAATCGTCTGTTATTCTGAAATCTCATTTCTCTAACTTGTGAAATTAAAAGTCCAAGATGACCAAAAACTGATTGAGAATAGTTTGAAAACCATAATGGTTGTTTATGGAGAACAAACTGTTGAAAAGTAACAATGAAGTGCAATGATGTTACAAATTTCAGTAAAAAGGTTTTAAAATAAGCAGTTCCTTCTAGTCCTAGCTTCCCCTTATTGAAACCATTACGCAATCGTCCAAAATCGTCCATTTCATCAATGAGCATGAAAATCATTTTTACTTTGTCTAAAATAATTCATTCAAAAAGAAAATTATGAAAAAAAAACAAAAAGTCTTTTCAGCAAAATTATTTCAAAATTATTTTCATCCTTATTTCAACTAGTATTATTTTGTGCAAGTTAATTCTCAAAGGTCATAAAAAAGTTAGCGTTTTGAGATGGTATCAAGGTTGTCTTCAGTCAACAACTGAAATTTGATGACGTTAAAACAGCCGGTAAAAGTTCTTTAAAAAACTTTAGGAATAAATACCGGGTGACTCAAAAAAAGCTTCACACGTTTGACGGCGTATTGGAGCCCTAATAATTATGCAATAAACTCAAACTTTCTTTCGAGTGATAGAGGAAGGTCTAACTTAAATCTTGAAGTATAACTTTGTAAATTTGATTCATTGGTTGCCAAGTTATGATCTTATTTTATTTAAAATTTTCAAAAAGTGCAATAACACGTCAAAAAAGGGGTACCAAATTAGGCATTTTTTAACATTCTTCACAATGTTTGAATTTCTCCATTTTCTTCCTATTTTAACATTTTTTTCCCATTTTAACATTTTCAATACAATGATGTTGTTTTTCAAAACTTTTATTATCAATGATTAAGTCGTAAAACTCGTAAAAAGTCTTAAAAGAATTAAATTCTTTGCGAAAATTGAATACCCCTACTTGTCATAACTTTCCTTTCTTCATTATAAAATTAATTTAATATTGGAAGGTTGGCATTAGGGTCCACAAAGAGCAATAGTTAGAATCAAAAGCGTGTAATCTTTTCATGGAATAAAATCTTTACTTGGATTTAGTGATTAATTTACCAGTAAAGCCAGTAAAGCAATTGAAAAATTGATGTACAATGTTGGAAAATTTAAACATAAATTCAAAATAAATTCATGAAAATAATTGAAAACGATAATAATTTAAAATTTGTACAATTGGTAAAACTACTGAACTATTTCAAATTTTATAATGAATAAAGAACAGCTTGACAGCTATTCTCAACTTGACACCTTAGATCTTTTGGAACGTGCAATGCATTTTTTTTAAATAAAGCTAAAACTAAAATAAACAAGTAAGTGCCACATGTATATTTATTTCCTTAACGATGTCGATAATGTTTTGGTATGTTTCCTGTTGTGCCTTGAATGTGAATTTATATTTAGCTGTGTTTCACATGTTTTCTTAAAATAACTTTCAACTTTCATTGGAAAATTGTCCTTTGACGTACATTAACATCACCATTTTTGTTCAGATTGGCTCAATGTAGCAATACAAATGTGTAACAATTATAAACATTGATACTAATTACTCTTAATATCTGAAACATGACTCAATGTAATGCACTTACAATTAATATAAATATAAATAATTATGTGAAAAACATTTCCCTAAAGAGTTGGTATGCATTAGAGGTGTTCTGGTACTTCTGGAAGTTGGATTTCAAAGGTAAATAATGTTTTATCTTCGAATCAATATCGTTTTTCTATCATTCCTGGAAAGTTTTGGAAAATAGTATCCCTTATAATATTCGAATCTTAAACAAATGATATCTTGGTGAAAATAAAACGAGTTAGAAATAAAGAGAGTGAGATTAAATGAACGGTGAACGAATCAATTATTAAATTCAAACAAAATTATATTTCATACGACCTTAAGAAATTTTGATAGTATATTAAGCCAGTCAACTCTGGTCCCGGGAAATATATGTCTACACATTTCTTTTTGCTCTTATGAAATAAATAGAAGGGATTCGGTTAACTAAGGTTTGAAAAATGTAAACAGTTCCATTATGTAGTGTTTCATATTTTGTTGTTTAAATTGGTGCCCTACTTTTCAATTGACAATCAACCTGAGGTTCCTATTCATATTTTTTCTACAAGGTGCCTTAGAAAAAAGTATACAAGTTTGACACAAAATTTTACCACAGTTTCTTTTTTCAACATTTAGAGGAAAAATCAACTCAAATTTTTTTCAAGAAAGCATATAATTTCGATAAAAAATTTCGATTGATTTTTAAAGCAGTTGAAAAGACTTCACCCATGTAAAACATTGACGATTGCAAAAGCATAATCCTAAGACCTAACAGGTTGTGACTTCTTACTATATGGTTGGGAATATATAAAACACAATGTGGGAATGCAACCAAAATATTTAAGGGCACTAAAAGAAGCATGATAAGGCAAGCTTTTCAACTTCGACATCTCAAGGACCTGAAAATTTTCGATGACAAAATTAAGAATTCGAGACCAACTTTATAAAGTCTGGCGGTGCCTGCTTCATTTAAAAAGATGATTCTTTGTAAATCGATTGACTTTTATTAGTCTTGTATCTAACTTTTTTTTGTCAACAATAAATAACATCAACAAACAAATAAACAAACAAACAATAAAATGGTAAACTTGTATATTTTTACATTGTTTTCAACGAAATATTATCTTTGAATTTCAATCATCTATAAACACATTTACCTTCGACAGTGCTTTTAATTCTGGATACTCTTCAATTCAAGTCCTAAAAGAAAAATATTTGAAAGAAATTCGAAAACATATTTCAAAAAATAAATTAGATTGCAATTGCAATTGTAAACATTTAAAATAATCTATTTTTATGTAGTTATATACCAGGTCGTGGTCCAGAAAAAAGTATACAAGTTTGACACAGAATTGTGGTTAAATGAAAATAGATTTTACCATAAACCTTTTTGCAACATGTTGAGGAAAGACTAACTTAAATTTTGGTCTATCATACATTAAATTTGGTTAAGTGGATCAAAAATTATAAACAAAAAACAAACTTTCAATTTTCAATAAAGCACGAAAAATGACTAAAAACATTGCACAAAACCTTTTTCTGTATATATTTTCAAAATATCAAATTTCTGATATTTATATCATTAATCTTGATACCAATAAGGCCCTTTCATCAATAAAACTTGGCAATTAAACTGATCAATATTCCATTTTAATCAGAATAGTTTTTAAGAATTTTTTATATATTGTTATGTTTATATTATTTTTCATTATTTTTCATTATTTTTATTCAATTCAATTATTTTTATCAAAACATCTTTACCTTTTAATTGACGAAGACGAAGATTTTACTTCTATTTGGTATATAAGAACTATAATTTAATTCAACTAGTTTTCCTGCATTGTTTACATGTACCGGTGACTAAAAATCTTAAAACCATTCCATTGGTCTTGTCAAAAATGTTGACACAATATTATTTCAAAACATTATTTTTCAACAATTATGGTTGTTTATAATATTTTCACAATTTATCAAGATTTCGAAAACTGATGTTTGAACCTCTTTTTCTAAATCCTTGTTGATTTCATCAACCTTTTTTTATGAATAACTCCAGCAGACATAAGATGTTTTTCAACGTTGTTTCAACGTCATTACGTTGTTTTAACGTTGAAAGACATCGTAACTACGTTGAAAAAACTTCTGGAGCAACTGAAGACTAATAAAAAATATTACAAAATTTCCAATTTACTATTAGTTATGAATAAGTTGTAATTAAACTACCAGAAATGGATTACTTCTTAAGCTTAAATTAGTGAAAATTCATCATCTGGCTATTTTCAAATGTCTTTGCTGCTCATTTTAAGATAGTATTTTACCCATGAAAAAACATTTGGGTTGAATTTAATCAAAGTTTATAATTATATGTAAACCATATTTCATTTTTGGGCGCCTAGACATTGAATTTCTGACGTCAGTGGCTGCCATTTTTAAAGTGAACGCCTTGTTATTCATCCTGGTTACCATTTTCTATTGATAAGCTCGATTGACTTTGTCAGTGAAAACCATGTTGTGTTTTTCCGGTGCGTGTCAAAAGAACGCACCCAGTTGATCAGAAACAACAAACAAAATTTGCCGCTAAAAATCTTTCCAGATGACATCACCATTCACATTGCAAAACAAAATAGAAACAGTTGAAAATTAAGTGAACAAAAATACCATGGTGTGATAATTTGTGATTTGAACCAGCATGCTTGAGAATTAAGTAAGTTTATGACCCGCCGTCCCTTTTCAGGAGTGACAGATCTCTCGTTAGAGAGCACTTTGTCTTTATGATAAAACAGGTAAGATTATGCATGAATGCAAGTCAATATAATAATAGTATTAATATGTATTAATAATGGGTTTTCGCAGATAGAAAATGACTAGTTGATGAATTATAATTATAATTATAATATAAATACAAACAAAAGTTGAAAATGGCATTGGTTGTTTCCAGTTATTGATTATGCATAATCAAAAGAAAATAAATTAAAGAGAGAAAATTTTCTTTGTTAATTTGTGAAGTCATCGAGACAAAAAGCAGAGAATGAATATATCAAAATCCGTTTGTTGAATATCGTTTTGTTCGAAAACACGTCACTGGAGGTCTTTTAATAATTGCTTGCTCATTTACTTGTAAGGAGCAACGTGAGCCAGTCCATTTCTTTTTGTGTTAATTTGTGTTTACTGCAAAGCTGACTGGATCTCCTCGGTTGGTGGTTGATACGAAAATAATTTAAAGTCAATTCAGACATTCACTGTACTTGCGGTTTAAGCTGGACACGCATTCGAGAGACAGATTTTTTAGAATGACGGTCATGGAACGATCTGTAAGCTCATTTTTTAATTATACTTGTTTTTTATTTACGATGACCTCTTCAAGAATGTTAATCTAGATTTTTTTTTGTTGTAATAAAATGTTGTTTTTGGACACTTTTCTAGCCATTTTCATCTTGTCATGCTGCTTCTCTTTGCCAAGTATCTCATGGTATTATTATAACTTCTAACTTCAAATCATTTGAAATATATATTCTTCAAAAAGACTTATACTAGGTAACCAGTACTACTTTACTGCCAAGCCTATTCTCCCAAACTATTGATATTCCAGATATCCTCGATGTTGTTTCCCATGACTTAATTTGAAATGAATCGAGTACTGTATATTTCCCAATAAAAAACAAAATATTGCGGAAAAAACAAAATATTGCGGAAAAAAACAAATAAAAGTAAATGAATTATTTTTCATTGAACAAAACATCCGTTTCAGTCTTGCTATGGTTCTACTCCATAACGACTCTTTTCTTTGTCAATCGCTAAAAAGAATAATTTTGTCATTCTGTATTTTGATTGAAATATCTAAAATAATACATAATACATTTTTAACTCCTCCTTATGTTGTAATAAGTATCGTAATGATTTTTCCGCAATATTTTTGGGTCGTATTTTTAGCTTAGGGCCTATTCCCTGTGCCAAGGGAAGGTTGACCTTCTCCTCCTCCTCCTCCTTTAAAATCTCTAACAGATTCAATGATTTCCTCAACTTAAGAACTCTTTAGAAATTCTGCTTCCATACCAATCATTTTACATGACGTGACGTATGATAGGTGTGCCTGAAACCTGTTTATCGTAGGTTTGTGCTTTTGGATCTTAATAAATGGTTTACTAATGATGAAAAGTCGAAACCTAACTATTATCGTTAAAGCATCATTAGTTTAGGAAAAAGATCTTCAATAATTATTACTGCATGATGAGTCATCTCCGTAAACGACCCAATATAAATTATTTGAGAAAGAAAAAAATTATAAAATAAATTAAGAATTATTTCGGGGAATATTTGTTTGTTTCTTTTCTCGTTTTCCTACTTTCTGCATCTACTAAAATATAACAATTAAAAAAGCTCGAAAAATAAAATCTTCATGGTCATGGTGTTAGTATAGTGTCAGGGATATGGAAATTGCATCGATGATCGATAATGGCTGTGTAATATTCTTTAAGCCTCGTCTTTTGAGTTCGCCATATAGACTTTTTGTTATTCCAATCGCTCAAACATACAGTATGCAAATGTTTACGAGTTTTACTCTCAACAACTTTTTAACAGCGAAGATATTTTTAACAAAAATGAACATTTTCTTCTATTTTCACGACGTTTTTGTGTAGAAGATATAGTCTAGAAAATCTGGAATATTCTTTCATTATCCAAGGTGCCGAATAAACACCCCCCCCCCCACTGTTTCTTAATTCTTAGTACCAAAGCAAAGTGCTTTATTTTTCCGTAAACAAGAATTGAAATTTCAACCCGTCCTCCGCTTATTTGAGGACCCTGTTTATTAAATTTTCCAAAATTTTCCGTAAATGAAAATAGACCAATTTAAAACTTTTTATTCCATTGCAGCCACCACGGACACCGATACATTCATCTTCAATACCAGAGATCGAGAATTACGGGCTAGGTGGTTCCATCAGTATGGTCTCAAGGAGAAGTTCCTCAACCACTTCCAGTGAAAACATGACGCTGGGTAACTCCAACAGCACACAGATATCTATGGAAGAAGACAAAAACTTCCAAATGGTATGCATTGTCTTATTGTGTTTTTTATTAGAACATCAAATTTTAGTTGAGGCTGGATGTGCTTCCCAACAATTTTCAGCCTAAGGTGTTCTTATTCATGTTCTTGATATATAATTTGAACCCAAATAACACACAGAAAAATCATTGTCTCGAGAGAACTGTAATAACACCTCTCAAGCGTGAAAAATCCTCCCTTGCAGTTTAAAAAGTTTTTTGGACCTATAAATTAACCTATGTTCGTTCGCTCGTCCGTTATGAACTTTTCTCGAGATTGGTTCATTAGTTATTTCAGATTTTTTGCACAAAGATGGGCATCTGGATACCCTCAAATGTGACGGAACCCGATTTTTAAAGAAATTTTTTTCACGGTTGATTTTGGCCAAAAACGGCCTTTTTCCGTGGTTCACGAAACTATTTTTAAAAGATATTTTGACCTTTGACCTAAACGTGGCACTTTTTGACATTATTAATTTTCTTTTGGTTTTGATCGAAGATAAAAATTGTTAACCCGTTAACATCACGTTTACCGATTTTCTTATTTCTTATTTATTTTCCCTTTGGTTACTTTATCTTTATGTTGAATATGTCATTTGGCGGTTTTTTTCTATCTGATCATCTGACCTTCACTGTTAGGTAGGTCCATACAGCATCTGGCTTGTTTTTCTTAATTTCAGCATTGACACGTTCCTAAGGTGTCTTTGAATTTTTGAAGAAATCTCAGCCTGAATGTTCTTATAAACTATGCTCTTATAAAAATTTGAACGTAGTTCTTGCTTAAGCATGGTTTGTTCTGCTTACGTTAATCCTTCCTTGGCGAGTAAGTAACATCCTTCTTAAATTCACCAACATTTCGTTGTGAATTTTATGTTTTCATTTTTTGTAAAAAAGGGTATGGGCTCAAGAGAATAACAATAGGAGAGGAAAATAGCTTGATTGAGATAAGGACAATCAATTTTGTTTTGCAACTTATTTCGATTTTAACTAAGAATGACATTTTTAAAAGCAAAAGAAATTTCCAGGTTTGCAGAAAGTCCATGGATTCATCGAGCTGTGTGCGAGTTTTTTTTAGTCCAATAAGATTTATGTTTTTCATCGGGATCCATAAAAGATTTTAAGATGGCATTATTGTTAGGGCATTGTAAGGACATTGTTAACCTTTTTGGCCAATTTCATCAATATTCTTATAAATTGGATTCTTATAATTGGATTCTGATTGTTCTCTTTATTCAGAATGACTTGTGATCAATTATATAATTTTTAAAAACACAATTTTTTATAAACTTTTAAAAAGCTGAAAGATTTACAAACGATTTATCATTTTGCACAAATAAAATCATTTACAAGGTATCGGTATGCGAACCAATGTGTAACAGGGACACCCTTTTGGGCGTTGTAAAGTTCTCAACTTCTAGTTGAGCTAGAATCTGACAATGTGTCCGAAAACTTTGGAGCAGCCTGGAGAGCCCAAAAATTATCGGATTGGGCTGAAATTTGGTACACTTGTTCCTTGGCTAAATACCTGGGGTATTTTTTCCATTTTTGTTATTGAGATTTTTGGCGCCTGGGGACGAGTTTTTGCATCAAAACGAGGCTAAAACTTTGGGGCAGCCTGTAGAGTCTAAAATATTGTTCCTTGGCTGCATACCTGGAGGTGGCTTTTCATTTTTTGAAAATTTTGATTTTTGGGGCTCGGGGACGAGTTTTAGCACCAAAACGAGGCTAAAACTTTGGGGCAACCCAAAAATTATCGGATTGAGCTAAAATTTGGTACAATTGTTCCTTGGCTGAATACCTGGGGGTGCTTATTTCATTTTTTTTTAATTGTGATTTTTTTGGGCCATCGAGTTATTGCAAAAATACTGAAATTGAGCCCAGTGCGGTTAGCACGTTTGAGATATATGATTTCGTATGTACATTCTTGCACACAGGGGGTAACAAGATTGCGTGAGAAAAGGTCGAGAAGGGGATTAATTCATGTCTTTTATGTCTAATTTGAATCATGGACGACAGCCAATATAGAAAGGAGAAATCTAAATTTGGCTTCTTTAACTGATTCAAATGGAGATTAACCACGCCACTATTCATATTTTGTTATTGCTACTAGGTGTACCTCTGCTTGCATTTATAATGTAACTCCTTGCTCATTTTGAAACTGAATGCAAAATTGCTAAACACCTGAATTGACATTTTTCAGGTCGGTACAATTCATGACATTCATTACGTCATCTTTTATTCGGTAATTCTAAAAAGCGGGTGTTTTGCCACTACTTTTGACAATAATATTTTGATAATAAGGTTACACAATGGGTAAGTACTGACACGGTTTAAAGCGCCCCATTATTACCTTAATTTTCATAATGAGGTTTTTATGATGAAAGTTTCAACACCCATTTCAGCTAGATTTCCTAATCCAATTAAATATGGGCCATTTTCATCAATATCACATTTCACGATTATTCCTGGTACAAACAAAAGAAGTCGTACTATCGATTACTTAGATTAACGCTGGAATTTATCTCTTCTTGCCAGCTATTTTCTAGGCTTCTTATCTTCTACTTTTTAGAGGTTGCTTAATAAATACTCTGCAAATCGTTTGTCCCAGAACATGCCGCTTTTCTCTGAATTTTGACGAAAAATGATTTTTGGCTGACGAGGTTAGATCAGGTTAGGTTATGCTAGGACTGGACTCTATTATGGTTGATATTTTGAAAAAGAACTACTTTTCCCGTTATGAGAAAGCATTTAAAATTCGAAAATTATATTGTCTGGTATTTTTGGGCTTACATATCTCATGTTTTGTCTTTTTATGCACCATAGGCGGGCGGAGACGATGAAGAAGTGAAGAGAGCAAGAAGAAGAATGAAAAATAAGGTATTACGTCTATTGATTGCGGATGATGGTTAATTTTTACTGAACGTCTTTACCGACTATAGCCACCCCAATGGTAGTTTCTGGTCATTTCCCCCACTTAATTATTATTAATGCTTGAATTTATTCTTTAATTACCCCCCCCCCCCCCCGCCCCTGTTTTGAGATGACGATTAGAGATAAAATTTACAAAATTTGATGCAATGAAAGATTTTCTGGGTTGTTGTTTGGTCATCATACTCAGAATGAAACATTTTTTTAAACATTTCTGGGGCAATTGGGGGGAAATTGCGTTCTAAATGAAGCATCTAAATCAACAAATCCCGTTCCTACACAAGAGGATTAGGATCCAACCTCTTTTTCACCGTAGTCAACACTCAACACTTTTATGTTTCACATTACACCGAGTTACAACAATTCAACTATGTCACTATTTCATCGATTACCGTTGTGGATTTCATGATCAGGGCAATGCAATATATAAGGGTGTGTTGTTTTCACGTCAAGTTTTTATCATTTTGACTTTTTATTTGCTTTTAGATTTCAGCACAAGAAAGTCGACGTCGCAAAAAAGAATATGTTGACGCACTTGAACTAAAGTAAGATTATTCGAAAGCACATTCCTTGAGACCAACTTTTTCGGTTAAAAATCCATAATAAAGAACCCGTTGTGACCGGTTAGCACGGTAGAGTCCTCGCCCCACAATCGATCCCGATCATCTTCCATTCAATGAGTATTACAATCAGGTTAACTGAATTGTGTGGGAAGTCACTGGATGCTGACCCCAGGTGTGGCACCTCGCCCAGCAGTCTAAATTCACCCAGTAGTCTAGCGTTGGCGAAAGAGAGATAAACTCCGGTGCTGTAAGGCCGCTACCGACGCTAGGCCTCCCCGATTAACTTAATAACCCTCTTTAAAATTAATCAAAATATCAACTTCATTCTTCTTTTTGTACCACAGAATGAAGCAGAGAGATCAAGAAAAGCGATTACTAACGGAAAAAGTAACAGAACTTGAAGAAAGAGTCAGGTAAATTTTAAAATGCCAATCGGCCTTTGTCACCAATATGTACAAATCGGTAGTCCTGGCTTGCGTATAAAACAGACCTTTTGTTAACAAAGGAAGAATATTTAACGCCCTGAAAACAACTCTCTAAATATTTCATATTTTCACCGTCCAAAGAATTGTATACCTATCTCTAAATTAATCTTGGTTTAGTCATAGTACAAAATGAGAAAAATCTTTGGAAGTTTATCATGGAATTTATCATCTTTTCACTTGCTGGATAATTCTTCCTCAAAGACTCCAAACCTTTAAAGCACCATAGAGCATGGTGGGGCTGGTGAATTAAGATCGAACAAAATCAAATGAAATAATCCATCCTTTTACAACAGCGTGGTACAGTTTATATTTGTACTCGAATTCAGGTTAATCCTAAAACCCCCTAGGTCAGAGTTCAGAGTTCTAAAAATACTTTTTGGGGCAGTCTAAGAAAAATCTAGACATAACAATGATTAAAAAATCTATACTCATCTTTCTTCTTTCTTTAGACAACTTGTTGACCAACTGTTTCATGCCAAACAAAACAACCGCGAAAATAATCCAACTACAATCACCGCCAATGAACCTTTTATTAGTCAAAAGACAACAGATGCTGGTACACAAACCGGCATTTGCTTAGAATGGTATGATGAGCTTTTTGTGTACTTCTTGGAATACTTAGGTGCCTAAATGTAGGGGTTTGGTACGTTGGAGGAAATTGAAAAGGCTGGTTTTTGTGATTTGTCAAAAAAATTAAAATTTTTAGCAATTTTTTTGGGGGAAAGCTCGTGAAATGGGAGGAATGGGAGTTGAAAACTTTCGAAAAGTGCAATTTGACATTCACATCAATCTGGAAGCTTTATTCCTTCATTTTATTTTCTTACATAGTTACCTTCAAACACCATCAAAAGTTTTACTTAGTGAAAAACAAATCAAGAACGAAACAGAAGAAGATTATCCTTCAAACGAAGTCACCAATGAAAAAGAACTGGATCCCTCCCTCTGTTTAAACCATGAAACTCCCATACGAACATCACCGAAACCTTTCACTGACCACTTTCATCAAGACAACAATGAGCGTCTTCACCCATATCGCATTAACCGGGATCACTACGGAGAAATACATAAAAATCGGGATCAATATCGGGTGGAGATCCAGGAAAATCGGAATAAATATCGGGAGATTCATGAAAATCGGGATCAATATCGAGAACACTTTCAAGAAAACCGAGAACACTTTCAAGAAAACCGAGAACATGTTCGGTATTCGTCATCATTATCTTATCCACCGAGTGAAAACCGTCGGCGTTCTTCGATGAGTTATCGGGAATCACCCGACAGAAACTCGGCATCTTTAATGTCACGTTTTTCACCGGTGGGAAACAAGGTGGTCTCACCTGACCGAGCACCGAATACCTATCACATAGACCGTAAACCACATCAAAACTCAATGGTTATACCACCACAGGCTACTTTTCGTCGTATTTCGAACACTTCGTCTTCTTCTTTAGACAAAATGGTTCCTTACTCTAAATATTAACAATCCAACAATTTCTTTAAATCAGAACCCTGCTGTTTTCAATTTTTCAACAGTCAATACAGTAATTGATTTGTTTTGTTACTCATAAATTAAATGTTGGACGGAAAAGCCAATTCACATAACCCAATGAAAATGTTCGAAATGTTTCACTCAAGTAAGATCGGACGGAATCGACCATTTTTCAAACAGACCCCACTTTTGTCTTTTCCTTTATTGCATACAAAATGTTAACCATTCAAAGCTTATGCCCTAATTGTCCCTGGAATTTGAGTTCTGTTTTAAGAAGTCACTGGGAACGAGATTATAGTTTCATACTTCTCACAACCAATCGGTATAGATTTTTTATTCAAATTTTATATGTAGATAGAATTATTTGAAATTGAATTCCAAAAATATAATGTACAAATTAAAAAAAAAGGAAACTTTCAAATTATATTTTAATCCACCCTGAAACTACAAGTCAAAAAAGGGGATATAGTTATCGAGCTCCCCAATTTTCAGTTCGTTAATACCATCATAATTAGTTTCTTTTCCTGTTCATCTGGAAACTTGAATAACTGGAATCGATGAATCAGTTACTATTTCAATTCACAGTCATTCAATTCCAATTAAGTTAGTGAACTTTCTTACCAGAGGTTATGAAACCTATAATAATAGAAACTGTGAACTTTCGGCCATATGGAATGTTGACTTGCCGTCTAGTCGGTCAGAGCAAAAAAATCAAAACAATACTTAAGGTGGGGGGGGGGGGCGTACGGGATTTCGGTATTACGGAAATGGACCTTCTTTTGTCCGGAAATAATGTCAAAAATCCTTCGGTTTTCAGAAATTGAGGAGCTCTTCGGTTTCGGAAATAGACTCATTTCCACTTCGGAAATTCGGTGAGAATGAGAATTTATACTTTTTTGTCCCAAAGACTTTCGGTATTTCGGTATTTCAAAACGATAAAGAAACTCGCCCCAAATCCTGAAAAGCATGGTGCAAAATTCTTAGTTTCGAAAAGAAAGACTCAGTAATTGCCTGGACTGAAATAATGGTTCGATGACTAGTTTTATAGGAAAAAAAGAGAAAACTAATGGAAAACAATAATTGTTATTAAGCTGACCGCAAAACACAATAATGACTACAATATACAACAAACAGGAAAACTGAAGCATCAAGTCATCGAAGGTGTGGTTGAAAAGAATACGTGACATTTGCGATGAGCCAACACGTTCATTCAGTTCCTTGTTCTTCTCATAAGAAACAAGGTCTTCGTCTTTTGTTTGAGACAATCTTCTTAAGGCGTACAAGGATAACTCCAATCTTGAACACATTTACAATTAATCAAATGAATTTTTGCTTTTTTTTGCTTTCAGAAAAAAAGGTTCTTTTTAGATTCAGAACTAAAGCGCTGTCTGGTGTACTTATGTTCAAAATTGCAATATCTTATAGTTCACTCCCGAACAAAGCTCAATATCAAAAATAGTTAAATTTAATGAGTGTTGATGATGTCAGCAATAAGATGCAAATTGTGTATTTCCTTGTTAGTGTACTTGTAAGAATGTTGATGACTTGCATATGATGTATTTGATGACATGGCTGAAAGCTGAAACAAAATTTCTCAATAAAGTAGATAAATATTTCCGCCCTATCCGAAAATACAAAAATAATATTCCATCTGGCGGTACGTGAAGATCGTTCTTGAATCATTTTAGTTAATGATTTCTAGAGAACGATTTTAACCTTTACCACACGAAATACGTACGGTAGACTCTCCATAACTCGAACCTCTATAACTCGAACCTCTCCTTAACTCGAACAAATGTGTTGGCACGGTGAAAAT
>JAUJPO010058892.1:0-13605 GCA_032270745.1 Tiaropsis multicirrata | reverse complement strand
ATAAATCGACTTTTAACAACATATCTTTTTAATCATATTAAGCAATTTAGGCTGACCTTCCAGCGCAGCTGGTTTATATTGTATTAATTAGTTGAATTTTAGACTTACCAGCTCGAAGTCCAGTTCCAAGGTTGGATGGACAAGTCAAAATGTATCCAAGACGTTTTGACCACATAAATCCGTGGCCGTGTTTCTCAATATTCTTCTCAACTTCTTTTAGTCCATTACAGAATCGTTCAAAGACTCCTTTCATGTTTCCACCCTTCTCCATTGAGATGACACGAGTGTGATCTTCCTCGTTGATCCAGATGAGAAAGTTTTTATCTTTGTTGTGCCAAATACCACGGCCCTCCGGCCAGTCACGAGCCATACCAGCACATGTCAGCAATGGAGACACTGGTTTATCAAACAAGAAATGATCATCGATCAGTTGTTGTTGTTCTTGGTCACTCATTCCAGATAATGGATAGTATGTGCCAGATAGATCACCTTGCAATGAGTTCAACGCAGTTGTGACAATTTTTTCAACACTGCAACGTTCAGCACGAGTGCAATGCGGTGGAAGGGAATGTCCCTTGATGGAGCGCCCTGTTCGTACACGCGAACTCAAAACGTATTTTCCGTCAAATTTACCACCTAGTAGAAACCAAGATAATCATTTAGCAAAGAATTTTGGGAGCTTATGCGTTCCTTGAGAATGATTACGTGTTTTTAAGAAAATAATTTAAGTAACAAAGGACTACTGTGTAAAAGCATCAAACAACTACATGAAATTCCCAATATATACGGTCGCAATCTTATTACCTTTAATCTTGGATGCGTCCAGGTCAGTTTTGTGGTAATCGTTTGGTCCGAAACCGTTATGTCTGTCTTTAATGATGGGGTTCATCAAATCCTTGAAGACTTCATAAGATTCTTCATCACCGGCAACAACACCGACTGTTGAAATGAATGGATGTCCTGGATTGTCAACACCAGTTTGGATGGCCATGTCAAGTGTGAAACCTGATGGTGTTTGCTAAAAGTTCAATCATTACCACTGTTGAAGTTTTTTTTAAATAACTTATTGTGTATAATACCTATAGCTCATTTTTATTGGTTAAAGCGTTATTGGTTTCCCACTTTTGACTTGAAACTAATGGCAGTCGCCGAGGATTAGTTTTCAGAAATCATACTGTTACCGAAATCATCGAAAATGAAACCTGATTAAAAAGGATATTAGAATAGCTGCTATGAAAAGACTTACCAAGTCTCGAAGTTTAGCATACATCTGTGGTGTCAACACATTACTCAAGCAGTTGTTATGCTTGGCTAAGTCTGGATAATCCCACGATGGTGGAAACTGTTTGTAAGCTTCCTTCATATTTGGATTACGTTTGTTGGAGTCAGGAGAGACAAGGCTGGATATAGTGTAACCAAGTGCGGCGCCACCGGCAGCATAGGCCAAATGGATAGGTTTTGCAAGTGCTTTTAACATAGATGCCATTTCAATACGAAAGATCAGTCAACCTGTCGATAAATAAAGTCGTGTCGTGCTAAGTCCTACTAATTACACGTCCACCAGTCAGAAACTTTGGCCTAACTAGGATGAAGTAATTCTATAATTTCGCAAATATTTAGGAAAGTGTAAAATGTTTCATAATGTTTTCGGTAGCTTCATTTCCCGTAAAAATGATAAATTGTACATTCCGCAATGTAAGCCGTATCTTTTTGTGGGCCGTTTGCAGACCGTTTGCGGGCCGTTCTTTCCTAATTAGAAAACTTTTGACTTTAGGGTGTATTTCTTCACCTTTTCACCTGTGAAAATGTTCTAATTCTTGCACCAAATATCTTATTTGCCTCACTCTATCTAATGGTCATAGTTAGAATTTGTGACTTTGATTTGTTGATGAAAAAAACGTCGATTTTAGAAAAGTTCCCTAAAATTAGGAATCGTTTTTTGCCTAATTTAATTAGGAAACTGTTTCCTAATTTTAACCAATATTTTTATCCTAATATTTTAATTATCATTTTTTAGGAAAGGTAAATATACTTACAGTTAAAGTAGGAACTTGAATAAGAAAATAAATGTGTGAAGATATGAATTGCTCTGTATAGACCTTTGCATAGACAAATCATGGAGCCGAAAGGATACGAATACCACTTTGTGACGTCAAATATTTTCTTTGGATTAAGACAATGTGACGTCAGATTATATCTTGTTGTTATGGTTTTTGTTCTTGGACGTATCCATGATAACTATCCAATCATTAAGATTGTTGTAAGCGTTGGAAGCAATGAAAGCCTTATTTAGTCGGGAAATGTGAATTTCGCAATGTTTTTTTATTGTTTGTGGTCGGAAAGCCTGCTATAATCCGATATACCGGGTCACAATCAATTTTATTTGGAATTTTGGAATTTTGAAAAATCTTTCGCTGTTTGGGAATCGAAATGTTCTTCAATTTAACACTTCATCTCCTGCTCGCACATTGTAAAAGAAAGAAAGAAAGAAAGAAAGAAAGAAAGAAAGAATTGACTTTTTGAAGAGATTATTTTTATGTATGTAGCGATGAGCCGAATAAGTAAATAAAATAATCTTTTGTAGTAAATGTGGAGCAAGAGACAGGCCGTTTTTCTCTCACGTTTGTAAAAAGATTCTTAGAATTGATTCTTTTTATTTTAAATTGCTTACATATAGCGTCTATGTGCCGGCCTCATTATATCCCATATTCTTTAAAGGATTTTGTTTTACATTAGTAGGAAAACAGGAAGAAGAAACAAAATAATTTCCAATCTATAACATTTTTATTTGGAATTTTAAGGTATTTATAAAATTTGTGCTATGTAACATAAAGCTATCTAGCAAAAGTACACTGCTTTCGGAATATATGAGCAAAGCGTTTTGTCACCCTTTCCGTGCTAATGTCGGTTATACCCGACATGTATAAATTTTTTAATATATTTGCCAATGTCGGATATGTTCTACATGAAAGTTTAAAATTTCTTTGCCGAAGGAGTTAAAAATATGTCAATTCTATTGCCAAAAAATGTTATACTTTCGCAAAGTTTTCCTATAATATATCCGACAATAGACATACATCTAATTTTTATTGAACAATGGAATGCTACTCGCCCCTAGTCTCTCTCATACGAAATAAGGCATAAAACTCAATGTCGGATAAATCCGGCATTGCCAAATGGGAAAGAAACCGCATGTGGGATATATCCGACATGTGGCAATGTGATTGAAGGACTCTATGTCGGGTTTACCCGACATTGGCAATAGCTATTGCACTTATTTTAACACTTCGGCAATAGCAAGTGGCTTGAAAAATAACCCCTCCGCACGGAAAGGGTTAAATTGATTATATATTTTTTGACATAATAAGACATACAAATTTCAAACTTGGTGTGTCAGATGGCAAATACTCTGAATTTTTCAGAAATGCCTGGGTCCTAATTTTTTGAACAGCCATTTCCAAGAAAATTGGAAAAAACTGTTTTTGCTGACGTCAGCAAAATTTTAAATCTTCATAACTCTTTAAGTATTTATCAAGACCCAGTAAAATTTGGCAGGCAGTTAGGGCTACTAAAGACCTTTGGTCTAAATTTTTTTTTCTCGTCTGAATAAATTTTGATTACGTCGGCAGAAATCAGTGAAATTCCTTTTTCTTTAAAATATGCTGACATCTTCCAAATTTGAAAGAATTTTTTTCAGACGAAACCTCTTTAGTATTCCTAACTATTTGACTAGATCTTGATAAATACTAGCAGAGTTACTAAATTTTCTAGAAGTCAAGTCAATATCATAGACGTACACACCTCTACAAGGTACTTTCTGCACCATTGCAATGCATTGGTCTCGTAGGATTTTGTGAGGCAGTTCTTTTTCTATTAATTAAATAAAAGTGTCGATTTGTGGATTAAAAGGCAAAAAATTAACAAGGACAATGTTTACAAGAGCAGATTACGCATTAAAAATCAAATCAGTATCTTGTTTTCCCTAAATGGTTTAAGGTCAGTCTCCACTCAGCGCGCGCAGCGATCGCGTTTTACGTTTCTCTGTTCTGGTTGATCTCGTGTTATCTCCGAGACCAATCAGATTAGAGAAACAGAAAAGAGATGAGACCGGCCTTAAGATTTCCAACCCGATTACACCCTTCTGATCATCATTTTAGTTGTCTTCATTGAAGCCTCATAACCACGGAAATTGCGCCATACGATACCATCCCTTGCTTCACCAATTTTGGATGTTTTTTAATAAACTCCATTCAAGTTTACCAGCACACAACCTTTAAACCACCAACCTTTGAATATAATAATGATGGATACGATAATTAAGTTGAATGTTGCTCAAAATCTTCAAATAATAAGAGTTAAAATTGGTAGTACTGGCAGGGCCGGCAAATCGGTTTTGAAAGTGAGGGGGCTAAATGATATAGTGACTAAGGAGGCCCCACCATGGTTGGGTAAAAGGTTTTTTTTTTGCAAAAAAGTGGGGAAGCTATAGCCCCCCTAGCCCCCCTGGTTTCGCCGGCCCTGGCTGGGACCACTGTTCAAGATGTCGACGTCTTTCTTTTTAGTGTGCTTATACAGTTAAACTCGTGTTATTCAATTTCACCTGAACATTTTGTTCGAATTACACGAGTTTTCGAATTATAGGAGTTCGAATTACATGTAGTTCTTTTATTTCTGATGTCCTGGTTGGTACATGTTATTTTGTATGTTTGTTGCTTTGTCGTGGTTCAAAGAGAAAATAAAAACGGTCCAGGCCAAATTCTAGAAAGGCAGGGCAGGGCCGATGGAAATTAAAAATGACGATTTTGTGAGAGGCAGAGCCTGATAATCGGACTCTTAAAAGGCATAAAAGGTACTAAATGGGTACTAACCTGACTTGGAGGGGAGACGTTGTATAAAAAGCTTATGTAGAAAATACCGAAAATCCTTTCAAGTTTTTTCCTTTCCTTTTTTACCATCTTACACAAACTACTAGACTTTACCATGCTTGACTTGTTGAATTATTTGGTACTAGCTAAGCACGTTAAGATGCATCGGTCTGTTCTCATTTTAGAAAACCTCCAAGGCGATTTCAGATCTTTTTAGGAAAACTGAAGAAGTAATGATGAGTGTACCTTTCCAACTTATCAGTGATTGATCTCTGCATCTCAACTTCTCAGATATGTATCTCTCCTTCTCAGAGTTAAAATTAAGCTTTACAATTTGAATTTTAGACAAAATCATTAAAATTCAACTTCACAGATTTCGAAGATTAACATTTCACAGCTTGTGAGATTTACATTTCTGCAGAAGATGCGATAAAAAATAATTTTATTTTTCGTGAATTATGCTGAAAATGCGGTCAGGACTTAATTTACATGACTCGAAAACTTAAAATGACATAAAAAATGACAATAAGACAAAGGAATATAAAACAAAATTAATTTTCATCTACGAAGGAGAGTGTCTGAGATTCAAAGAAGCAGAGATCAAGCAAAACTGAGATCATGATTTGGCCGCAAAAACACATTTATTAGTAATGCTTATAATATTGGCAAATAATTGATCTTCAAAAATCGAATAAAAAGATTTTGACGCCTCTGAAAACGAGCGTTAACTTAAATACTTTCTGGATTTTTTACATGGTTGCTTCCGTTTATGAAGGCTCTTTATACAGACGTATTAGATAATTAAGAGTCTGCTAAAATTATGTGGGTCACGTGGGCTTGTGGGTCCGAAAACTACGTGGGTCCATTTTCAAACGAAAGAGAACGTCCAAATTAGAACAGCAATGGCGTAACCATATGTCAGGGTGGCACCATTGCGAAAAAAGATGTGTTACCCTTACATTGCTGAAATGTTATATACGGTATTACTTCAAGTAAACGCCCAGGGCGTTTAATAATTTTTTTGAATTTTAATGGGGACATTTATTCGAGGGGGAGTTTAAAAGACGGTGTTCATTAAAGAATTTGAAAAATTGAACATAAGGTATTGTTGTTATTGGTTAATGTGATACAGATATTTTGATACAAAAACAACATTATCTGAGCTGAAATTTAGGAAAAAAGGATTGTATAAAAAAAAAAAGCATTCTCTTGTTCTTGTGTGTCTAAAGTCTAAAAACCTATCTCCCTGAGCTCGAATCCGCTATATTTCGAATATAGGCCCCCTTTAGGGAAGGGGCATTCTTTCAAAGGGGCGTTTATTTGAGGGGCGTTTATTGAATATTTTCCTAAAAAAAGGGGGGACATTCATATATTCAAAGGGGGCTTTTAAAAGAACGGGTCGTAAGTAATATGGTATATGGTTTCACTACATATCTGAACAAATTTCATTTCGTTTTATCTTTTATGCGAATAATATTAATTGCATCAATATCATGTTTCGGCTCCTCACTTCTTTCTTTCTTTCACGTAAAATAAATTTGGACCCACGAACCCACGTAACCCAAAATATTTCATGTACGGTTGTCTAGACAACAATAACAAGAAGAAACATCACTCACCTCCCCCCTCCCCTCCAAAATAAAATAACTATTGATATTTCATTATCGAACAATTTTGTATCAACGAATTCATTCAATTTAATTAATTTCACAAAGCTTGGTTTCCACCGGTGCGATCGAAGAACAAAGCGATAGAATTAGCATTTCTCAGCTAAAGAATGAGGAAAAGAATAACAACAGGTGCAATGAAAAATCATTGTCAATTATCGAGTCTGCTAATTTGGTTGGGTGTCGTGGGTTCGTGGGTCCAAATTTCTTTTACGTGGGTCAAATTTCTTTACGTGGGTCCGTGGAGATCATTCAAAATTGGGTAGCCTAATTTCTATTTTCCATTTATGATTTCAATTCCATCAAGCAGTCAAAATTATCATCGGAGAAAAAATTATTCAAAACTTATAAATTTTGAAAATGAAAATATTTCTCTTTTCATTCTTTTGTAAAAATTATTAGGAAACATGGTAATAATAATATTGTGCAACACTCAGTTTAGTTTTTCAACAACACTGTATTGTATTATTCAACAGTTTTCATTTGGAAATTTTGGCACCTTTCCGGGATAAATTTTTTTAATTTTTTTTTATTTAAGGAACTTTTAATTAATTTTATTATCGGATAATATTAATTTATTATTCATTAATTTCTGATTATTTCCTTTACTATATATAGTCTACAATCGTCAAACGTAGTAGAAATATATCCAGATCTATCTAAACACTGACTTCAGCTAAGAACGATTTTTTCATGACCAGTAACTGATAAAAATATCGAAAATGAAGAATTTGTACATCCTGGTGATCATAAATTTAATATTTTGTGTGAAATATTTGTTTGCTCGATTGACGTTTCAAACTGTTCGAGAAAATGCAGCTAATGCCGGTGAGGGTATAAGGGTCTAATTGTGTGGCCTGAGATAGTAATGTTATATGTTGTGGAGATAAGGTTTTGAAGGGATTGTGTTATGGTCAGGCTAAAAAATTATCTCCATAGTTCAGGGAAATTGGGATACATTGGTAAGTATGATCACATGTAAAAAAAATGGTGGTTTTTTGAGGGTTCAGGTTCAGGTTCAGTATATTGTTTGCTTGATTAAGATAAAACCTAGTCGAAAATATTATGTTTTTTGGGGTAAGTGTAGAGTACAAATGTGTATGTTTACAAAGGATAGTGTAATAGGGTTTAGGGTTGACGTCAAAATGAATCGGGGGTAAAATCAAAAAGAAATAGCGAAAAATCATCGAAAATCAGGGAAGAATGTCACTTTCTTTTAATCGAAAGCATTAATAGAGACAAGAGAATTAACAGTAAATAAACACAATAATATAACTGTTATTGGGCCTGGTCGTTTCATGTCAACAAAGTCCAGAACTTACCATAAACACTGCAAACACTGTCACTCTGCTGAAAGAACCGTTTATCAAAGCACTGAAAACACTGAAAATTACCGCCATTATGCCTGGTATAATTTTCGGATTCTCGGAATCGAGGCTGCATAAATTCGTAACTTTGGAGATGATGTATTTGTTTTATTCGGCTTGGACGCCGCCCCCTTTTTGTTATCGACACGATTTCCAGCGCAACCGCATAATTATGCAAATTATGAATGGCGAATGTTGTTCCGAATAGTTTACAATCCATGTTTACAATAAGCACGAAATTTCTGTGATGAAAAAACCTCGGAAATAACAGTGCTTTTAGGATGAGACTTTTGACTGGTGATCCTTGGAAATGAAGTTTCGAAATGCAGCAAACACTGAAAGCACCACAAACACATCTCCTCAAAAGGTACTGTGCTTTCAGTGTTTTCAGGACTTTTTATTTACAAAAAAAAACATGAAAGAACCTAAAATCTGCACTATTTTTTCGTGTCTGCAGTGTTTTCTGGACTTTGAAACAACCAGGCCCTATGATTTTTTGGTCAGTTGTTAGTTTGCAGTTTCATCTTCTTGCTAAAATATTTTTAGGATGCGATTCGAAACCTCTTCAAGCAATATGGAAAAGTAAAACGAGTTACTAAATGCAGACCTAAAATAATAGGTTCTGAAACAACATTTGGGTAAGATTGTTTTCTTGAAAATCCAAAGCAATTTTAATTTTCCATAAAAACAGTTTTTCTTTAGTCATTTGTATTGTATTTGTTATCAACTTTGATTCAGCCAGAAATAAGTAAAAAGGACAAATTATTAATCACTTTAATTTCAATCTTTCTTTAGGTTTGTTTCATATGTCCATGTAAGGGAAGCTTCAGAGGCTATTGCCAATTTGAATGATTTTGATTTTGGACTTGAGAAAAATTTACGTGTAAGATTATCACATGGAAAGAAAGATGATGGGATGAACTTTGTTCCACAGAATATTGATATCAAACTAGGTGGTGATTATAAACCTATAAAAAAAACAATCAATGAGGATTCTGGAAATGATTCATTAGTTGAAAAGTATGTGACTTCCACTTTTTTCATTAGCCATAAAACTTAGAGAGATGTAGGAAAAAGGATTGGAGATGAGTAGTGAGGAAAAAAACAAGAATAGTTTTAGGATCAGTCTTTGTGCATCCAGGGCTGGAGGAGATTGGGTTGATATTGATATCCATTTGTTTCCAATCTGTCCAATCAAGTTTCATAAAAACCTGGAATTACAAAAATTCTATTTTGAGGAAATTGACAAAAGTTCTTGTTTTACAGGGGAAATACACCACCCAAGCAATCTGAACTCAAAAAGACAAATGATGATCCTTTATTTAAGAACATGTTTACAGAAACTACTACCTCAAAACCTCCACAATCTAGGAGCCAAGGATTTGTCCCTGATGGCCCTAGATTATATATTCAAGGAATAAGCACAAGATTGAACCAGGTAAAGTTCATGCTATTTTTTTACAACTATTGGATTGGCACGCTCTAGCTTGGCGGGGGCAGAGTCACCCAAGCATGGACAATTTAATTTGCAAATACTCTTTGTGTAGTAAAGTCGTTTCTTTTAAACAGAAACAAGTAAACACAATTTATAGATCAGTAATTATGGAAGGTAAATTCATGGAAGTATGTGTGATATATTTTAGGATGATCTACAGAGGATAATTGGGGAAATAGCACCTTGTAAAGATCCAGTACTTACATCGGCCAAGTCGCCAGGTCAATTCACAACTTTCGGGTAAGTTTTATACTGATCAAAAACAGTTTTCTTTACATTTCAAAGTTTGACGCCAGGTTTATGGGAGAGCATTTTGTGTGCCAAAAAAAGTTAGTGGCGCCAAAAAAAGGAAGGCAAGCTGGTCTACTCAGTTACAAGCAGTTCTAAGTAGAATAACAGGTTCAGTGATACTCTTTGGGTAACTCAGTGAGTTTGGTTGGCATAAAGTTTTCTTCTGACTTGATTTTCTTTACTCAGGTTTGTAACAGTCGGGAGTATTGAAGATGCAGATATGGTGATTAACCATTTTGATGATTTTCGAGGCAAACTGAAAGCAAGTTACAGCAATAAATCTGCCAAAGATTTTAACAAACCACTCGCAAGCAATGCTGATGATGATTTCTACCTCAATCTCTTAAAAGAACCAAGGTTTGAATTTTGAACTGTTTTCAATTTTTTTAAACGGCTGTTTTCATTTTGGTTAGTAACTTTTGTTGTGGGGTAATTTACAAACTTTGATTTAAAACTTTATGTTTGCAAATTTTTCTCAAGTGACGCTAGATTGACAAATCAACTTATAAAATATTACTTCTACAGGCAGATTGTTCGTTTTAAATGGGTCGGTCATTCCCAACCTTCATTAGGTTGAACTTATAAATTTCTCCCTTCTTTAATAATTGAGATATAAATTGCAAACACTCTAATGCTTGCATCTATATTACATCTTACATCTAAGTTTTGATTTTAATATGGAATAAATTTTAAGACATTAATTTAACTATTTACAAATCCTTTTTTTTTATGGTAATAGGGAAAATTTGATATTTGGTCGGACAGGCCTTTAGAACAACAAATTAAATTTCTCTAACCTAACTGGGTCTTTTATTTTGCAGTTTGGAAGCAGCTTTTGGTGAGGATGTCGTGAAAGAGCCAATAATTGAACCCACTCATGAAAAAATTATCAAAAAGAAAGAATTACCGATTGGAAACATCAAAGGATTATCTACATTAGTTAATGTTTTGGATGCAAGCAAGACATCTCAACCTAAAGAAAACCAAAGTAAAAGTTAGATTTAAAATTAAAACTAGACTTTATCTATTAAATAGATGTGTTTATGATGGGGAAACAGCTTTTACATTTCTGAAAGGCATATAGTTTTAATTTATTCTTAATGCATTATGATTCACAATTTTTATTTTAAATCAATTTTAGGTGTGAAAGCAAGAACACCAAGTCCTATCTTGAAACCGATTCATGAACCTGGAAGTGCTGTTGTGGCTACTGTAGAAAAATCACCCTCACCTGTAAAAGAAACAGTTGAAACTCCCAGTCAGTTTTCAGAATCTGTGCATTATTCAGGGGAAGAAAAGGAAGTTTCTGTTGAGTCGTTGATGAAACTTTTGGATCCTGAGAGTTCTCCTGCTAAACCAAAAGCAGAAGAAAAGAAAACTGAACTGAAGCAAATCCCTAAAACTGTAGAAGAGCAGACTTTGACTGATTTTAAAAACATTTCTTTTGAAAGAGAGGATATTGATCAGCCAAGTCAGATTTCATTTCCTGAGGAGAAAGACAAAGACCAAGAGTTACCACGTACTCTAAAAGAAGAACGTCCTCCTACACCTACACCAAAACTTCCAAACGAGACTTCTTTCATCCCTTCTAAAATTCCCCAAAATATTAACCCTCTAGAAATGGTTTCATCAAGAATGGAAGTACAAAAGCTTTACAGTGACTCGTATGATGCTATTATCACCAATGTTGAAAGCCCTTCTTTGATATATGGTGTACTTGTTAACAAAGATGGTACACAAAAAATTGATTCATTGACAGATGAAATTGCTGCAACTTTTGATCGACGAAAAGACTTAGTTTTCACTTTTCAATCTGGTTGTTTGTGTACAGTTCAAGATAATGACGCTTGGAGGAGAGCTTTGATAATTAAAATTGATAAAGATGACGTTGAAATTTTTCTTATTGACTTTGGAAAGCAGCTGAATTTCAAAAAGGAACAAATCAGACCTTTACTTAAAGAGCATAAAATGATGCCAGCACAAGCACTTCCTATGAAATTGATTACTGCAGTTCCGAAAGAGGGCAGCCAATGGACTGAAGATTCTACTAAATTCCTGCAAAGAATCTTAACAAACTGTAAAGTTAGAATCAGACCAGAGTACAAGGATAAAATGGTTTTTGGTGTTCGATTGAAGATTGGCACGCAAAGCATAGATAAGTTACTTGAAGATAAAGGTTTTGCCAAACAAATTATGTGTGAATTACCGCAAATCATGCATGACTGGAAACCAGTTCAATTGAAAGAGATTAACACAAATGATATATCTTGGGAAAAGCTAGCCAGAAGTGAATTCGAAGTGTATGTTAGCCATGTTGATAGCCCTAGTAAATTCTGCTGCCGTCTCTTTGAAAAATCAAAAGATTTGAAAGTTGATGAGATTGAATGGGAGTTAAAGAATCTTTACGGAAACAAAGACATATCTGAAGTTTCGATATACCCTAAAATGACTTGTGCGTTTAAATTAGAGAACGGTAAATGGCATAGAGGATTGGTTCTTAAGAAATTGGTTCAAGAAAAGCTCTTAGTATTAGCTATTGATTATGGCAAAACACATACTATCCCTTCATCCTCAATTTACCCACTTCCTGAGAAATTGAAGGAGTTCCCAGCACAGGCATTGTCCATGCAGCTTCAGTATGTAATTCCTATAGATGGTGGACAACATTTCTCCAATGCCACTTGTGATCGTTTCAAGCAATTGACCTTTGGACGAGTCATGATAGCTCGAGTAGTCAATGTCTATAACACCTTTTATAGAGAAATGTGTAGAGTACTGTTGTTTGATAAAAAGACAGGCTGTAACGTTGGGGATAAACTTGTTGAAGAAGAGTATGCAAAGAAGTTTTCTTTTCCTAAACAATCAACTGGTATGTATAAATAAATATTACATCTTTTTGCCCTAATACCTGATTGAAATAAAAAATCTTGTGGACAAAACTTTTTACCACTTAACAAGGCATTAACTTTAGTAGGCTGTGTGGAAGTTAGGGGTGTAATATTTTTCTCACTATTACCAGTACATCATAATATTGTCAAACATAAGGCAGCACTGGGTCTGAAAGGTTTAGTTTGCAGGTGAACAACACTCGGGTAAATTTTATTTTTCCCTTTCCATACTGAACCAGAAGAAAGTCAGATCACATTATCTTAATATGTTTTGTTTATTTTTTCAGGGTACCAATCAACAAGTGACTCACCATGCAAATCTCCAGACAAATTGCAGTCACCAGGAGGAGTTACACAAGAAACCATTCCTGCTTTTGGCAGAGGAAGGGTACTTGGACGTGGACTTACTTTGATTAAAGACAGGGGTCTTTTAAAGCCTTGATTTTTTACCTTTTTACCTTTTTACTTTGTTCATTGGTTCATTTTCTATTTGTTTTGATGAACCTTTAGACAAAGCCCAAGCTCTTTTGAACTGATTGAGGAGCAAAAGTTAATATACAAAAACAATTTAAGAATCTGGGTGTTTACCACTCTTTGACTTTATAACATCAAAGCTTTTGTTAAACCTCTGGTATTAGGACGTTTTTGTATAAAAGCTCTATAATTATATAATAATAAAGTTTATTGTATAATAAACTGTGATTGGGATCGTTTTGGCAACGCTTTACTAAACCTCTCAAAAATTAATTAGTGATTATTTTTTGCGATGACAATTCTTTATTGTAGAAACCTTTTGTAAATAGTTTTAAAAAGAAAAAAATTTAAGCTGGTGCTCACTTATAAGTTAGTTTTGTTGCGATTTTATATTTTTTGAACTAGGGTAGACATGAATATATATTTTCTTCATCTGAGAAATATTATCGACCCGTATTACTTTGAATAAACACAGGAGGGGGGGGGGGGGGGCGTTAATTAAAAAATTTTAAAAAATTTAACACACAAATTATTGTTATTTGTCAATTATAAAATTAA
>JAUJPO010058881.1:0-13607 GCA_032270745.1 Tiaropsis multicirrata | reverse complement strand
TTTAAACGGGTGGGGAATCAAAATTTCGGCGTGTGATTTTCATTTTCACTATTCTCAGCTCAAAGTCGATAGCAAACCCCTCATGCATGTGAATTTAGTTTTAATACGCTGGAATTTGTTTTTTTCAACGTGTGATTTTATAGAGTGGTATTTGGCACTTCCCACCAGAGCAAAACATTGCAGGGTCCCACGTGTGGGAAACATGTACTTTCCCACCCTATTAATTTGACTTTCCCACCCGTGGGAACTGATGACTTTTTCCTGTGACCGTCAACAGGGGCAACTTGTGATCCTCTAGTCATACATGGAATTAACAAATATCAGTCTGGTCTTCTTTTTGACAAAAAGTTTGTTTTGACAATTTCACCAAACTTATCAATCACACATCAAAATCAAAACAAGAGTGAGCATATCAGATTATTCCAATCAAATTAAAAAACAACATGAAATATTATATATAATAAAATTTCTACTTCGACTCATTGTCATTTTATTTTGTTTCTTGGTCTCTCGGGAGCAGCAAAATGAAAGCACGCTAATTAGATTTGAAAAAAACAACCAGGTGCCAAAACATATTCTTGGAGAGCTTTTCCACAGTTTTTTTAAATTGCTCAGATTTTGCCTTTTTCTTAAATTTTGTTTGATTGGTATACTTGGTGCGAACTAGAACGGCATTGAATTCTACTTTCGTTTTCAAGCATCAACATTCACAAGATCTTGGAAGTTCGGCAAAATGGCATCTGTTTTGCCATTCCATGTTTGACTGAAGGATTCCAAGTTGCCCCTGTTGACAGTATCACTTTCTTCTCTTATCTTTAGGTGACATATTTCTTTGTGAAATTTTCATGGTAGTCTCATGTTAATGAAGAGTTAGCCGAATGATTTCTTTATTCTTTTGAAAAATTGAAAAATGCTGTTTAAAACATAAATTGTTGTTATGAAAATATAAAACTCTGAAATTGCTTATTATCACTTGAGCCTTGTGTATTTCTATTATAAATAAGATTTTGATCCAAAATTTGAATTTTTAGATCGCTTCCAATTTTGCTTGACTTTACTCTATAAACCTATACAGGTTCATGTTTTGAAAACAAAACAACCTAATACGGATGGAAGAAATTTAATGTTTTTTCATTGGTTTAGATATTGATAACGTTTGTTGATTGGCTTAACAATTGTTTAGGATTTTCCTGTAGCTCCCACAAAGCATTTTGAAAATGAAGTAAAGTTTTGCTGTGTGCAAAAAAAATATGAACAAAACACAGGGAAAAACCCTCAATTTGCAGTCAAAGTCCTGGTCATGCAAAGTTCCTAATAATTTGTTTTCCCGTGAAATTTGTTGAAACCTAATTTTTCTGCTCACGTATTGCACCGCTGTAACACCCGTTGGAGCCTATCTACGGTAGTTCCAAATATTCCATTTTCAAAACTTAAAATATCCACTTTTTTATATATATAATAAACTGACTTTATAATCAATCAGACTTTGAGCAAAATCTTTTGCCCACTCGCTAATTGAAAATAAACAATTTTTAAGAATGATCAACCACATCTTTTGAAGGGCTGGTTTTACCCCTTTTATCAAGAGGGTATTTAAATTAAGCTATTTTGTGACCAGTTGTATTTCAGTTACATAAATAAGAACATGGCTCGTTCATTGAGATCAAAAAGAAGAAAGAAGAACAAACAAGTTTTACGAGAAAGATACAAGCCAAAATATGATGCTCACTTGCAAAAAATTGTTGCAAATATGCAAAAAGAGACTGAAGAAATGATGCAATCAACCAGTGGTATGGACCTTGAATCAGAAATTCAAACAATAGATCCTGACCAAATTGAAGGAGAACAAATGGAACAGGGAACTGAAAGTGAAACTCAAGCAAGTAGCAAAGGAAAGGACAAAATCAAATTACCAAAAGTTGATATGGCGAAACTGGGTAAATTCATGTCTCAACGTAAAAAAAGGAAATATCAGAAAACTTTGAGAACAAAAAATAAGACTGCTCAGAAGAAAGTGAAATCAGGTGGTATGGAAAATAAAACTGCAGCTCAAAAGATTAGATGGTAAAGCTGTAAAGAAAGAAAGAAACAAGTTTTCATCTTTATATACAACCGATAGTGACATTATATGCCTTTGTTCAGCTTTGTTTGAAACTTTTGTGTATTTCAAGGGGAATGATAGGAGGACTAAAGAAGAAAACCAAGCATCAATGAAATTATTTTGGAAAGCCACTCTAATGTTAATAAAAACTTAGCAGTTCACAATACAATCACAATAAATGTATGCACATAGTATTGTTATGGTTGTTTACTTAGGGAACATGGATCATTTTTGTTTTTTTAGAAATGAAATAAATCTTCTAGACTACTACTCAGGGGAAAATTTATTTTTACAAAAAATGTGACATTTTATATTTTCCAATCTTAACTAATTTTTAGAATTTTGAATAACTTTTCAACATTTTAAATATGTAACAGTACTTTCATAAAAACATAACATATAGTGTCAAGAACTTTTTTTACCCTACCTTCTTTTAGGCTTGCTGAATAGTTCTCTTGTTACCTCTTAGCATCCTCGTAAGGTTTTGAAAAGACTTCTATGTTTTAAAAATAATTATTACAATGTCTATAATTTCCTATTATTATTCACTTGATGAATATTTGTAATTGACATAAAATTTTGAAACTCACTGTAAATTATTGTGTCTGATTGATTAATTAATTATCATTATGCGTTTTTTGTCAAAATTTATTTTTTACAAACCTTTTCCTTCATTTTTGCAAACTAAACAACAAGGTTGGTCAACCAAAGTTGGTCCAAATGTCAGTAAAATTTTGTCTGGTTGTGGCCCATTATTTTTCGGAATCCCAAAACGATATACTTTTTTTCATTCATTTATTATTATAGTAGAAACAAAAATACAAAAAACTTTAAATATGGCACAATACAAAGGTGCATCAACGGATGGCTTTCGAGCAAAAACGCTCATGAAGAAGCGTGAGAAACAAAAAGAAGAAATTGAGCATCTAAAAAGCAAAATAACTGAGGTAAGTTGTCTAGGGTTTTCTTTTTCTTTAATTCATAGTACCCATAACCATAATCTTTTCTAGGGGGAGCATCCTAAAACGTTGGATGTTGTCACTAGATTTATTGTTAAATCATTCAAAACTAGTGGCATAGGATAATTCTATATTAAGATTTAGGTTATTGATAAAGCATGAAGCTAGTTCAAAGATGTACCAGTTTTTGAAGAATATTTTAATAATTACAGTAGTACGGTCTTCTTTATTGAACAAAAGAATGGTGTCTGATTTTTATAGTTTCTTGTTGTTTTTTCAAACAATATTTCTTTGAAGATTGAGTCAGAATTTTACTGTTACACAATGCAAAGATACTTTCAACTCCAATGATGCCCCTTTGTTTAGAACATGGATCAGAAACACAGCGTTGCAAAGATTGATAGCAAATTTGCTTCACATTACGATGCAATCGAAGAAGAACTCAAATCAAATACTGTCGGTAAAGAAACTTTATTATCATAAGATTGTTGTGCTTTCTAACTTTCCACACTAAGGAGTCTACCTATAATTTTAACAGGAATTCCGCAAAGCGTGGGGTGAAAAAAGGAGGATATCGCAAGGTATCAAACAATGGAAAAACCCCTCATTTTATTAACCACCAGGTTAATTTTTTCAAAGCATAGCAATCAAAATCATAAGTAGTCATACTGTAATATAACACTTTGTTGTTCAACAGGTTTGGTTACTTTGAACGAGATGAAAGCAAAACAAGAAAGTGCAGTTCAAGAACACGAGAAGAGGGTGGCACAAGAAAAGCGAGCTCGAGAAAAGTTAGTCATCCGCTTTTTTAGCTCTGGTAATTGGCCTAAATGGGCTGGTCTCAAATCTTAATTTCCAGGGCTGCACTTATGTTATATAAGTCTGAAAACTACTTGTGAACACTCCTTCTATTTTGCATAAACTGTTGCTATTATATTGCTCCTGATTTTAAAAGTTTTTAAAGGCTTTTTAAGTTCAAAATTGATCCACTAGTAAAAAAAACTCTTATTTACAGGGTGATTCATAAAAAAAGGCACCCCTAGCTTTTTTGACGTAGCTTAAAATTTACTTCTCTAATTGCAATTTAACATGCTGTTAACATGCTGTTTCCCTAATATATTTGGTAATAATAATATTCATTCAGAACAGAAAAGACAAGACTTTTTACTTTAGCTACTGACAGTTTCTTGCCAAAGGGCAATCATCAGGCAACTAAAAAATATACGCTACATCAGTTTAAAAGAAGACATTTCAATGTCTTCTTTTTTAATTGATGTCAACTTTTTTCGTCAACACAAAGTTCAAGTTCGAATTTTCTACGGTGGCGACATTTAGCCATAATTTCTTTATCACGGCTTCGATCTTGACAATAAGCTGCGTCTTGTATTGGTTTCTTAACGCTGTTGGAATGTTCTTTGCCGAGTAATGTAAGTTTGTTTTTTCCATGGCTGTTCAATCGTGAAGCACAGTGCTCAACCATTCAAGAGTGTTTTGAATTATGTTCTTCAGTCTTTTAATAGTGCTCGATGCGATGCAGAGCGATATCATTCAGAACAGAATATAATATAATATAATATTTCCCTAATAAGTTGGTACCTTCTGTATTCATGAAAATATGGAGGATTGATAAAAATGTACGAGTTTTAGAAGTGAACAAAGATTTTTCTTTTGACGTCGAAAATGAGAAAGTTGAATTTCTTCATTTTTAATTCAACGCGACATGAATGAAGTGATTGCACTTCATTGCTAAAAAATAAGTTGTCGCAATGCATAAACATTCGAACCAATGGACTAGCAATAGAAACATCGAGTTGTCAGGTTCAAATTCAAAATGTCGTTTGGTAAAGAAGACACAAGAATATCATCAAGCATGACGGAATGGATAAGAATTATGGGGTGAAGAGACTCTAAAGTAAGGTTACGAACAAAGGTTGGACTAAAGGAGGTTTAAGGGATTTAATTTATGAGATCGATGCAACGGGCCACGGCCACTACAGAAGAAATGACTGAAGATGTTGAAGATCTAAGCTAAGCTAAGAAGAAACTCCTAGAACCGCTTGAAAGTCAAATGAAGATATCTGAAACGTTCGGCATTTTACAAAGCTCTATAAGCAGAATCTCAAATCGGTGATTAGGTGCTACTGCATACAGATAATAAAACACGACGCATACAGTTAAAAATAATGAAATTCAACTTTTTCATTTACAACGTCAAAAGAAAAATCTTTGTTCACTTCTAAAACTCATACTTTTTTATCAATCCTCCATATTTTCATGAATACAAAAGGTTTCAACTTGAAATTTTGTACGTATGTTGCAATAATCAATTATGTAAACAGCATGTAAAATTCCATTGCGGTCAGATAAGTAAATTTAAAGTTACGTCAAAAAAGTTAGGGGTGCCTTTTTTATGAATCACCCTGTATTTAAATTCTTTACCAGCCGATATTTTTAAAACAGAATAATATAAAAGCAAATTTGACAAGTTAAAACATCGTTTTCTGTATTCTTGGCTATGCTCTGAATGTCAAATGTTTTAAGATGCATATTTTCGGAATTGCTTTTATATTATGTCTTATTTATATCATTAGAGAAAAAGAGCGAAAAAGAAAAAACAAAGAGAAAGAGAAAACAGAAAAGCGTTCGAAACTTTCTTTTGGATTTGAAGAGGAGGAGGAGGAAGAAGAAGAAGATGAAGAAGAAGAAGGAGAAGGAAATGAGGCTAGTTGTGGTGGGGAGACAGGAGAAAAACAAAGAACACAGGCTAGTGTTGGTGATGAAGAGGATAACGCATCCACCAAAAGTAGGTTGATTATTATTATTCTTTTATTATTCTTTTGACATGTGCTTGATTTTCATCTTTAATAAGGGAAGAAATTTTCGCATATTTTAATTTTACAAATTTTTGGTGTGATTTGTAAAATTAAATTTTGCGAAGTATGGAATAATCAATTTGCGAAAAAATTTACGTTCTTTAAATTTGACCTTTTTAGACAAAATTGACCACAAAAATCTAATCAATCGCCAAATTAAATTAATGTGATCTTTCCTATTTCAAAAGTCGCAAAATAGATGTTTTTTAACACTTCAACCCAAAGGGAACAAAATTTCACGAGAGTTGTATCTACTGTGTTTCACTTTTTTAGAATTCAAAAGACTTGGGAAAAACCCTGACGTGGACACTTCATTTCTTCCAGATAAAGAACGAGAGGTTACTGTTTTCACATTTTACTTTACTCTATAATTTCTATAATAATCAAGTTTTCCATAGTAAAGTCTCTTAAATGAGTTTGGAGAACAAAGCATCAAGACATAAATTTGTCTCTTTTATTCAAGCGATTTTTAGAGGCTTTTGTACTAAAGAACGACGTGGTCTCAAATTGGAAGATGAATTATAAATGTGTATGTATAGAAAACAATGATCTCCAATTATTAGTAGGACAGACTGGAACAAGAGCAGGTTACACAACATCAAATAACTTTTTCTCGATGACTCACTTGCACATTCGCAGAAATGCAATTACTTAATTTTAAGAGTAATTTCAAATTTTGGTGGTTTCAGGACAAGATCAAAGCTTTAATATTTGCTATATTTTGCCATGATTCGACCATGCCATGATCTACATTGTGGTCTATTTTTGTGTTCAATACAATACTTCAATATTTAGGCCTCCGCCTAAGTGGCTCAACTGCACGCTTACCCCCCCCCCCCTCCCCATTTATTTGGTACCTTTCATCATCATTATCTTTCGATAAGTATGTCGGAAAAAATCAGACATATCCCTCCTTCCATAGCTCCCGATCAAGCACAAAATGTCTAAATTTCTTGTAGGCCCGTTTTAGAGTGTCCAAAAAGGTTAGTTTTTTTGATCTTATTGGCCCAATGGTCACCCACAATAAAAGATCAGAGATTTTTTCTTCTTTGGCCCGGAAACCTTACCTTAACTTTCCTTACATATTGAATTTATTGCTTTTTGAAGGAGGAGGAGAATGAGGAACGTGAACGATTGAGACAAGAATGGGTCGAACAGCAAGCCAAGTTGAAAGGTATCCCCATATTAAACTCCCTGATCTTTTGATAAAAGAGAAAATCTTTTTTTTTTTTTTTTTTTTTTTTTACTTTTAAAATAGAAAGGACTCCTTGAAATATTGTTCTTTTTCTCATGATTTAAGTCCCAAATTAAGTTCCTGACTAATCCGTCAAAATTTCTCCCCTCAAATTACGTTACCCTGAGCTAAGGCATGGTCTGGTGGCACACTTGGACCAAAAAAGATGTTTGTGCTACAAGTTTTATGATATCGGCGTGGTTTGGTGAAGGACACTGCAGCGTTCGAGAACCAGACCCTTTAGGAGGCATAACTTTGGTTTTATTAGCAGCAATTTGTAGCTCTTTTCTCCTTTTTCAGCGGAAGACGTTGACATCACGTATAGTTATTGGGATGGTTCTGGTCATCGAAAAAAATGTCGGGTGAGATATTCTTCAAGGCCGTGTGGTCTTTACTCATTGCCACCTCGCAGCACTGGCCTTTCTTGTTTGTCGAATTTATCGAATTAATCTAATGTTCCAAGGTTTTTCAAATCTCAATTAGTTCGATTAAGGTTCGATTAATTCGATTAATCCAACTCTAATCGCTTCAGTTACCTACCTTCTCCGCCACATCTAGTATCTTTGATGTTGGGAATGAAAATTATACCAATCCTTGCCTATAGTCATAGCTCTTGAATTCAAATACTCCAAAGACAAAGGCTTTAAAGAACATGCTATTATTATTTTCATAACAATGTTATCTAATATTTATGATATCCATTACGTAATCTTTTCTTTCTATGGAAATATTCGGTTTTTTAGGGTGCTTCCGTATAAAAGATTACGTAATGGATATATCTAAATATATAGAAGTCGACCGCTTTCTTTTTGAATTTAGATGAAGAAAGGAGACACTATACAAAAGTTTTTACAACAATGCTTGCGAGATCTACGACAACAATACTCTGACTTGAAGTATGTTTAGTTTTGTTCATTGCTGGGCTGTTCCAGAAACAGATTGTGGACGAGGGGCGGAAATGTATTCCCGTATTTCAGATTTTGCCGTGTGCTCCACCGTTGTGTGAAAAATAAAGTGGAGGTAAACAAACGTGTTTTTGCCTGAGTTTGCTTAGGGAAGATGATATTTTGTCTTATATCTTTTGATGCCTCCGTTCGTTTCGAAAGAAATTTTGAGGGTATTATGGTATCATAAATTGTAAAAACATACTGAAGTTTGCAGAAATTCTATGCGATAGAAGTTGAGAAAAAGGCAAAATCGGGTTTGTTTACCTCCCTTTTAAAAAACGATGGAGTGCAAAGACTGCGAAAAAAATCCGGAAAATCGGAATTACGGGAAAGGTGTATTAACCCCTGGATTTACATTTTTTACCCCCTGGACATCACAAGTTCAACCCAGACACAAGGCGCTAGAAATTTGTCCCATGCAGACGACTTGAACGAGAACGAGATGATGTACAAAGCAGAGTATCCTTGCGTTAAGATCTTCTAAAGACTAAGCCTTTGTTCAATGACTTTTCCTGCTCTATAACCAGCCTAGAAATAATTTTACGTACCCCTGACAACATAATCCTCCACCCACAGTCCGTTCCTATTTTCTATCAACAATTAGTTAGAGAATTTTTAAATATCACAAAACTTTACCTTCTTTTCACACAAGAAATTTCAACATTTAAATCAGCCAGCCATCTTTTATGTTTTGGTCCCGCCTAGGAAAGAACCCGGTTTTGATTCTTAAGTTGATTCTACACAGCTTTACGTGATCAAATTAAAAAAATATCTATTTTCAGGTCAGCGGATGTTGTGAATTTGATGTACGTCAAAGAAGATCTGATAATACCTCATGTGAGTATCACGTTCTCGAACTAGCTAGAATGAGCTTTTCCAGAAGAAAAAAATCCATACTCCCATTGTTGAGGATATCGGTTAAGAGTTTGAAGACCAAGGATACCCAGGGGAAAGGTGTTAAGAAAAATCGACATCCTCAACAACCGGTATAGGGGTGCGCATTCTTTCTGGAAAAGTCCACTTTGGTCATTTTCGAGGTGTATCTGTGTGCATTTCCCTGAATTTTTCAGTAACATTCTTAAGAACATGTTGAGAACATTTTTAATAAGGTCTGATTACAGAAGTTCAAGAACGTGTATATTGGACTTAAACTTAAACTTAACTAGAAAGGAAAGTTAACTAGGCAACTAGAAAATGCATTAAATTATATCATTTTTTACTCCTTTTTTTAGCACTCCTCGTTTTACGACTTCATCATTACAAAAGCAAGAGGAAAGAGCGGTCCCTTGTTTAGTTTTGATGTTTATGAAGACATTCGAATCACTCAGGACGCTTCGGTCAGCAAAGATGAGGTAAGGCGTGAAGTTCGATAGAGAGAACCTTTTTTATAAGCCTCAGGCCAAATTCCGTCAAATTAAGTTCCCGCCAAATTTAATTTTTTCCGCCCTCCGCCAAATTAAACCTTTTGAAAATATGAACCCTTTGAAGGTGTTTTCTATTATTTTTTGCTGTTTTTACGCAATTTTGAGGTTAAATTTTTCAGCAACCGCCAAATTAAATTCCCTCTGAAGAAACTTTTTCGGCCATCTGGCAAATTAAATTCCCGCCAAAATTAATCCCATTAAAGTATTCTCGAGCTACGTCGACAGTTTTCATCACGGATGAATTTTTTAAACATCAATTGCAAGATCGGTTCTCGCATACTTCAAGCAAGCACAGACGGATGTTTTTTGATGATGCTGTGTTTTGTTTTGGTTGTAACTGTACAATTTGGCAATCTAATATATTCTGGAGTACCTGTCTCGTCTCTTTTAAGTCCAACCTAATCTTTTGAGTTTGTTCATTGGTGGGGGGTGAAAAATGCTATTGTTTTCCTTTTGAAGATTCAGTAAATTTATTGTTTTGCATGTATTTTTTATAAACATATGGAAATTTGAGGGCCGTGCTTGTCAATATGCTTATAAGTTCTTAAACAATAGATCTATTGTTTAAAGGGTTCAATCTTGGCATCCTGCTTATAAACATCATGGTTATAAAAAGAAAAACATGTTAGACTAACTAATTGTATTTTTTTCACTTTTAGTCTCATGCTGGTAAAGTTTGTTTACGAAGCTGGTATGAAAGAAATAAACACATTTTTCCTGCAAGCCGTTGGGAACCTTATGATGCTGAAAAGAAGTGGGATTGAAACTAGGGAATGATTCTCTTTTTGGCAAAGTCTTCGCTCGTTGAGCGGATAGCTCGAATCAAGCACTTTGCCTTGAGAAGATCCTCTCGTGCGCTAAAATTGAAAGCACATTTTCAACTTCTAGCAACCGCTCAGGTTGAACCAATTCTTTGCGTTACATTGATCTTTTTGTATGGGAATATTCTATATACAACAATATAGCTGAAAAATCTAACTCCAGGAATCTACTGACTATAGAGGGTGATTTATTGATTTTCAACCAATGCCATTGAGCATAACCAATTATTATTTATTTTTAAATAATTTTGTAAATAGGATTTCATCCAGCTTTTTACCAACAATTATTTTTTGTTTTTAATCTCTGAGTATGGATTTCGAAACAGCCACTCTCTTTCAAGAGTCAATGCCTTGAGAATAACTAAGTTGAAAATAATTACTTTCTGGAATTCGTAATCTTGTTTTAAAAGGAGCCTTATGCCTTACTCCCCTTTTTCCATTTTAATTTTTTTCTTTGTTATTTTTTCAAAAGAATTTTGCAGGGTTGTTCAAATTGTCCTAAAATATCCTAAAATTCTTTAACCAATTTGCTAAATCTCATTTTTGGTTCTGGTCTGCTTTAGCTCCTTTAAAAAAAGGTACTGTATCGAATTTACTTTTATTAAAAAAATACCTTCAAAATAAATACATCGTTTGTCAAAACAAACAACAGTTTAACACATTGTGCTCGTATAATTATTGTGTCTATCTATCTATCTATCTATCTATCTATCTATATTTTTAAGAATTGAAAATGTAATTGAAAAGAATGGACTAACAAACAAGAATAACACTGTAGAGAAAATGGCACTCGGCTGCTCTCCCACCAAACTGTTTGCACAGCTCCAAATGAAAGAGGAGACAACACCATCGCCACCACAGCTTTCAAACACATCAAATGGACAACGACTGCTGATGTTAAGGGATGTCGGGTTTGCGTCTTCGGTTCCTGATCGAATCAAGTGTGTCATCACTTGTTCTAGTGCTAAGGTTGGTATTTGGTATTTTATTCACAATAGCGAGGTTACACAAGGAGGCTATCGGACAAAACAATGTCGGACAAAATTTTCGTCGGACAAAAAATTTCGTCACCTCCAAAAGTTTCGTCACTTTTGTCCGACATTTTTTCGTCAGATAAGGTATTTAGGACGTTAGTCGCGCCTGTGGCGGCCTGTACATAATTTGTCTAAGCAAAACCTGTAAACGAAAATATACCTTAAAGGAACTAATTCTGAGGGAAAGAAAATTTGGCGGATTTGGATTAACCATCCGCCCAATAAAAAGCCATTACAGGCCGCCACAGACGTGTCTGACGTCCTTAATAGCCTCTTAATTAACCTGGCTAATATCCATTATGTAATGGTAAAAGTAGTGAAAACATAATTGCGAGTGCAAGATCATTTTAAGATGTGTCGACTCTCAGTGGAGATCACGATACCCGTTCTTTTCTACGGAAATATCCTATTTTGTTTAACTGTAACTTATAAGGTCCAATCTCAAAATCAAACAAAACCATGGCGTTCTAAATATCAGGCCTAGCAGACGTGCATTGACGTCAAAATCCAGTAGGCCTAATATAAAAGTCGTTGCATTGACGTCAACTTGATTTCCTTGTTTTGAGTCAGTTTTTCACCGAAAGCCGCCTACTTTAAATTTTATTTTGCAAGTAAAGTCACTTTTTGCGTCAAAGTGTTTTTTAAGAAGATGCAGATCAAATTACAATGAAAGTTTAGCGAATAATGGTTTGAGCGAGAAAAGAAGGAAGAACTGCAAATCATTTTGCAAGATTCCGGTCTTAATGCTGCCATCAAAACATCAAAGAAGAAAAATGAACAAGAACTAAGACGTTGGATCAAAGCCATTCCTCAGCTACACGAAATTTTACTCGAAGAATTGAAGACACCACCCGTCATTTTGTCGCAAGCTTGACCAGAGGAGGATAAGGAAGGGAGCAACTAGCAAATCATCCATCAATCCTCGAGACCATCATGAACAAACTTTGGTTAACAAATGATGGGGACCTACATGCTGTTCGATTACGTGTACCTTTTGAAGGAAATACGAAAGAACTGACTGATAGAAAATACCGGTAAAGTTTGCTCCGAAGAGCTTGATCAAAAATATACAGAGATGCAGAGCTGCTATGAAAGCACACATAGTCAGTATAAAAACTGGTTTGTTTTGCTCACTCATTGATCATGTGATAACAAAATAGACCAATCTACGGTGGCCGAGAACTGCACAAATATTATTGCTCAATACTCAGGTTCTAAAAATACGCAAAAAATATAAAAAGTACGCAAAAAATATAAAAAGTACACAAAAAATATAAAAAGTACGCAAAAATTATAAAAAGTACGCAAAAATTATAAAAAGTAAACAAAAAATATAAAAAGTACGCAAAAATTATAAAAAGTACGCAAAAATTATAAAAAGTAAATAGCTTTGCGTATTTTCTTATTATTTCTGCGTACTTTTTATATTTTTAGAACCTGAGTATTGAGAAATAATATTTGTGTAGTTCTCAGCCACCGTACCAATCCCAAGAGAATATAATTGGCTTGATATTGGTAACGTGATCAATAAATGAGCAAATTGACATTTGACTTTTGTTTTTAAACAAAGAAAAAGTTCGTGACAAAAAGATATATCAATACATTGCCAGACCAGTGTATTTTATACTGACTATGCTTTCACAAAGGCCATATTTTTCTACGCAATCGCGCCCCAATGTGTTAAAACAATGAATGAATGAATGAATGAATCACCTTTCCAGTCTGTGTGTGAACAAGAAATGGTTCATCTGAGGCCAAATAAAAAGAATCACGACATCTCGAAGCTAATTTGATATATTGCGTTCCTTGTTCCACATCAAAACATAAACCTCGTGATCGGTATTTGATTCGCTTCGGTTCTAAAAAAGGATAAAATATATAAAACAGAAATAAACAAAAGTAACCTGTACACACTTCACTCACTCAGGCCCGTATCTATAGCAAATGCAAAGAATAAATTGAAACAGGATAGCCCTAAAACCGAACATTGAAAAAACAAATAAGAAGAAAAAGGAAGAGGAAAAAAGCCGTTAAAATTTTTTTTATAAGTGCCAGCGGATACCCCTTCATAACTCATACCATACCCCTCAAAAACTACAAAACTGTATTTTTTGCTCCCGCAACCACCAGACGTGATTTAACTCTTTCAATACCGCCAGAAAGAGAAAATTTCCGGATTCTAGCAATTGACAAATGAGAAAGTTTGCAGGGCGT
>JAUJPO010058870.1:0-13608 GCA_032270745.1 Tiaropsis multicirrata | reverse complement strand
CAAGAAGTTGAAATTTAATATTCCCATGAGTGCATGCCTGATTAATTGATTTTTCCCAAAGCAACCAAGCAACAATTGCTTCCAATGATTGATACAATGGAATAGTATGCGTTGAGTCTCCATGTGTTTTTTACCTCCATAATTTTAGGAAGCTTACACTGGAAGCTCAAAGCAAACTTCATTCCTTTTTCGAGGACACCAAAAAGTTATTACATTGGGTGGAAAAAGTGACGAAGAAAATCGAACATTTATCACAAGAAACAAAATTCGAATTTGAAAGTCGATTACGTTCGCTGTGCGATTTCCGATTACAGTCGAAAACGAAACACGAAACCATGGTAACGCTTTTGGAGCGTGGTCAAACTATTGTTCAAGATGGCCAGTTGTCTGCTATGGAAGTGGAATCAAGGCTAGGCGAAATCAAGGCTGGGTTCCAACGATTTGAACAACTTTTGAAGACGACTGAAGAATCATCGTATAGAAATATTTCTTTTAACGTAAGTTTATGTTATTGGTATCTTTTTATTTGAACACCTCATCCGTATAAAAGTGATTAATTTTTGTCCGACCAATAATTTTATCCGGCAAAAATTCTGTCCGACTATAGTTTTAACAAATAAAGTACAATAACTGCTCAAACTCTCAATTTTTATCATGATATAGGCCTAAAAAATGCTTGAAAAGCTTGAAATATACACCGGAGTTGTTGTGACTGTAGTAATAGCTGTTGTGATAATCACCTTTCCATACTCAATCCTTTTTACTTTTAGAAATTAAAACAAAAATTCGCAAGTACTATGATTTGGTTAGAAGAACAAACGAAATATTTGCAATCTTTGAAGATAGCAGAAGCACAGAGTTTCCAATACGTGCAAGACGTCAAGAGAGATTTGAAGATGTTGCAATCACGTGCTGATAAGCACCAGGATATGACTAATGATTTAGCGAGGATGTTCCAAAATCTGTCCACTGTAGATCTCCAGAAGGCTGGGTTCGAGTTGGACGAGTTAAAAGAACGTTTCGAGTTGTTGCGTTTTGAGTTGGATGAGAAATTACATGAAATTGAGAACACAGAAGAAATGTTCAACCTCGTGACCAAATATGGAACGGTAAGGGATGTTCATAAGTTTCTTGCAACGAGGTGCAAAGAAATATGTCCTCAAAGAGCACGCTGCTCTGGCTACCTTTTTAAATCTTTACCTTAAAGCCGGTTTTCACTTATCGAGTGGATCCCGTGACTTTTTTTAACAGTTCTTTAATTCCATTAATCGCAAAAAAAATACCACGATTCGCCATTAGTTTGATCTGACGTCATGATCGAGCGATGTGGATGATGTAATCCTTTCTTCAAGGTAAAATGCTTGATACGAACGATCCGCTCGATAATTGGGCGTTACACAGTAAACTAAAGCTTTTTGTTTTTTGTTCGTCCATGAACAATATTTGACTACCTATTGCTTCTCAGTAATTCCAGTTAAAACCAAGCAGCCCTACCACAATATGTATAAGAGACACGACTTCTAAACTATTGCATCGTTATCATAAAAAGAGATGTCATGATGCTGTTGAACCCGTTTTTCTGTTGTGTCAACGGGATTTTCACTGTTTATGTTATTTGCTTATAGTTAATTTCTTGGTTGAACAAAAAGACCAACAAGCTGACAGAACTATCTGACCCATTGCAACTTGAACATCGAGATGTTATCATTTCTATGGAACAAGAATGTGAAGTCATGGAACCCATTGTTCAAACAACATTAAAAGGGATGGATGAACATAGCCATCATTCGTTAATGTCGCAACAAACCAACAACAGCGTTCCACCTGATAAAACTGGTGAAAAATTCCAAAACTTGAAATTGTTGGTTAAGGAGTTGTTAACTCGATTGAATGTGTTTCTGGATGAGAAATCTACTGTTGACGATTTGGCAATAATGGAAAACGGATTGAAAACTGTTTCTCAGAGACTTATAGAGATAACCTTTTGTACTCATCATATTGAAATGAGTAAAGCTGAGCGTAATATTATGGAGATAAAAGCTCTTTTGTCTTCTTATGACGAGCAATGGGTTGAATTACTTGAACAAGCCAATACTCCGACGTTATCAGAAGAAATTAAATCAAAAATAAATTCATTGGCTAAAAGGTATGGATTTCATACCATCGGTTCGCCCAGGAAAAGTTTCGAGGATTATTGCGTATTTCTTTTCAAATAAAGATAGTGAAAACTTTCTATACTATTCTGCAATATGACTTTTTACACTCTATGTCCTTGATGCTTAACAATGTAGTATTTACTGCCGTTCACAATTATGATAAGACTTATTTTCAACTATCAGTCACACAGTACGTAAGCACAGCACGTAAGCACAGCACGTCAGTTTGACGTCCAAACAACGTCTTTCAACGTCAATTGGACGTTACGTGTTCACTGGGACTGAACTCATTATGTATCGAGCAAAAAATCTCGTATACTCTAATAGTAAGTTCTCCTCAATTTTAAAAGCTTTTCAAAATACATTGTTTCCAACTTTTTTTGTTTCTTGATCCGCTATATGAAGGTTGCCAATCTTACAAGAAGAATGCTCCACGAAAGACAAAGAATTGATTCAAAAGAACAAGCTTTACTTGGCATATCGCAAACAAATGGAAACAGAAGAATTTTGGTTCAGTTCCAAGCAAGCATTTGTTGATTCGCCAGTACCTTCAGGCTTTAACGGTAAACCACATTGTTTATTTGTATTCAAACTCTAAGTGCAACCCTTACAAAAGCCTCAAAAGATATTCTTTCGATTATTTCCACGGACGTCATATCGCTAGTCGGCTCTGTTATGTATGAACATGGAACGAGTGGGTGAAGAATTTAAAGTCATTAATCATCTTGGGGATAGTTGAGCCACCATGACTCGAAAAGCGTAATCTCCTACTACCAAAGAGTAAATTCTTTACCGAGTCTGGGTTCTTTTACCAGAACGTAGAAATTATATTTATTACGCTGTACCTGAGCCAAGAGCAAATTTCCATTTTCTAATCAGTTTACAAAGTCTTGAGCTATTCCTCCCCAACAATTTTTCACTCTACACATATCTGATCTAGACTTGGTAAAATGGGAACAAGAGTGCATAGGAATCCGACAAGAATTTCAAAGCAAGAGTCAACAATACCAGGTGTTGATTGAAAACGTTGAAGGATTATTAAGCACAATCGACTCCATCAATTATCAGACATTTTACCAACATGTTAACAAAGATTTTGCTTCGCTCAAACTCAAATTTCAAACGTTAGAGCAAGGACTGGAAACGAGTGAGAAATTGATGAACAAGTTGCTCCGAGCAAATCAGGTAAATGAATAGAATTTCTCAATGTTCGGTCACACCCATGGCGTTCTAGGCTTTAACTTTTATAAACACATACATAATACAATAATATTTGCCTTTTTTTATTGGCAACAATGATTGATAGTAATGGCATCTGATTTTTTGGAGATAAAAACATAAATAAACACAATTTATACTGTATTTGTTTTTCAGCTCATTTTTCGATTTGACGAGCTGAATTCAAGATATGAAGAACTCTGTGAAAAAGCGCAAGATATCAGCACGGGTCAAGATTTACAAACTGCACAAGCCATGTTACAAAAACACGAATTTCATAAAAGTCAACACGAATCTTATGACTTACGATTTGATGAATTGAAGTCTGAGTTTCTGGAAGTCAAAGCAAGTAAATGTCTGGTCGATAATAACGAATTGATGGAGACTTTAACGGAAAAATATGTAAGGTCGTCATTTTATCTTTTAATGTAAATGATTATATGTAAGTTTTGGAAAGCTGGCTCCTGCAATGTAATGCAGTAGATTACTTTTTTTGAGAAGATTCCTATTTGATTTTTAACTTTGATATTTTTCGGTGAAATTATTTGCAAATGAGTTTATGCCTCATGTAGCCAAGCAAAGTTGGTAAATTGGTAACTGAATCAAATTTCTATGCAAGTATTTATTGCAAAGAGATTGACGTCCATCTTTTCATTTTCCAGAATGGTTTACATTTCTTAAAAGAAGAAGTCTTTTCGTTGATGAAGAACCGCTCTAAAACGTTGAGAACGACGCATCAATTCTTTCAATTTCGAAGTGAACTTTCTTTTCTTGATGCTTGGATACAGGGACAAATTGATAACATTAAAACAGACGGTATGTGTACTTTTTAAAGAATTCCCAGGGAACCAGAGTTTTCGAATTATAGGAGTTTGATAAAGTCGTCGGACAGGATCGAAGATTTTTTTTCGAATTGTATTCTCGACTGATTATGAACTGAACCCTTGTTCGCCAAACTGCCCTTAACAACTAACATGTCTTTTTTTTGTTATGCTGGTTTTGAGGTTAATTCCATTCAAAGTATCACTTATTAGTATAACGGAACATGTATACACACCATTGAGATAAAATGAGATTCTTCACATATTTTTACGCATTCACAGGTATTGGCAACACAACAACAGAGTGTGAACATTTGATCAAGGAAATGGAATCGTTTGCAAGGAATTTAATGTCACGTGAAGAACGAGTTGCACAATTTGGTGTTCTCTCACAAGACATGGTCAACAATCATCCCTTATCTGCTAAAGTAAGTAAACCGGACGTTAAAACAATGTTCCGTGCACTGCTGGGAACAGCCACTAAGAAAATAAGTCTAAAGGAGAATCCCGCTGGAAAATTGATATGGAATTTTGTCACTGTTAGAAAACAATTCAGTTCTTATATACTGCTGAAAAACAATAGAATTTGATATTTCCAATTGTTTTCCCTAAAGTAAAGTAGAAAAAATAAGTCAATAAGTCAACCTCGTTGCTTGAAGTGTTTTTTTTTCCTTCAAGATTTCAGTAAAGTATTTCCTCTATTCAGCGCCGCCCTCTAAAGAGTGCCGCACCTAAAATTTGAAATTTGAAAAGAGCGCCGCCCCTCCGAAAGTGGCGCTTTTTAGAAAGAAATTAAAAATCAGACCAGTATGTGTTTATTTTTATTTGAATTCCATAGTTTATTTGTTAGTAAATTCTTCCACATCTAAATTCTAAATACATTAAGAACTTATGTGTGCTATGTTTTGTGGGTTGAAACCTACATAATTTTGAGAACGATGCTTCTTTCTTTGATTTCTCAGGCCTTTATAAAGTAGGAAATCAAAAATTTTAATAAAGAGCGCCGCGGCGCTTATTTGAGAAAAAAAGTATACAAATCTCATTGCTTGCCTTCGGGTATTTTCAATCCTGTATAAAGTGTAAAGTTTTTTTACCCCCAGCAAATCATGAAGAACACTTCCAACATTTACGAGTTATGGAATGATGTCAAAGATTTGCTACAAACACGATTGGAAACGCTTGAACAAGCTCTTCAATCTCATCGGTTCCGTGACAAAATCCTCGTGTTATTTCATTGGACCAAAGAAATACACACTAAATTGGTGGAGGATATTCAAATTCAAAATGGTGGCGAAGAAATGAGGCAAACAATAGAAGATTTAAAGGTTAGATTTCTCGTAAAAGCCCACAAATATCAATGTAACCAGGGCGATAAGCTTCCTGATATTGGAGACGACGCTGGCCTCCTCTGTTTCTCATTTTCCCCGCGCGGCCGCTGACGGTTCGCCCTGGAATCGAGGTTGCCACGAAAATGTATACCTATCAAAAGATATATCTCGATATAGCTTGTTTATTCAATCTTTTCCATTTGGTTCATTTTTGAATACGTGATTTTACTGAGAATTTACCGTTGTCTGACCCAGATAATAGAACGATAATAAGAGAGGGAAGCGAATACACTATATTCTATTGAAACACTATTGACACAATCACTACGCAATATATATATTTATTCACTATTCAAAAGTTCCTAGCAAGTAGAAACAGTTTTAAACGTAAGAACGTGTACTGTATATAAATATTGCTGACCATGTATAAAATACCAATAATAATACAATCAAGAAATTAGCACCCATCAATAAGTTATTTTATGCAATGAGGGAAGTTGCTGAATCAAAAAGCTTACGTAATCATCAATTTAATATAGCTGACATTAAAGGAATGTTTGATGTCATGCTGTGCCGACCAATCTAAACAAGAAAAGTCTCTATAACTATGTGATATGAGATTCGATAGATATTTTTTGATGAGTCAGCAAAAAAAAGAAATTCAGGCTGATGCAAGAATGGACAGGAAGGCAATCAGCCTCTAGAAAATAGTTTACATAGTAAATAAAAAGCGAGCAGTGTGTTGGTTGTTGAACTAAATATTGAACTGAAATTAAGAAGAGAACATCGTTATAGAGAAGAAGCTAATATTAAAAACAAATCTTAAATATCGTTAAAACGAGAAAAGAGAAATTATTATTATTATTGATGGCTATGAAGAAAGCAAACGTTACATTTTTATTCCACATGAACGTTTTTGAATATCTTGAGGAAGCAGAACGTCTTGAGTGAGTTGTTTTAAGTGATATAGTCTTTTTCAAATAGCTCCAGTAGAAGTCTTTCATGATTTGAATTATACTCTGTCATTTTATTAGCCTACTGTAATTTTTGACAGTGTGCATCGACTCTAAACTCTGGTAGATTCACTTCGAGGAAGTAATATTCTTTTTACTGAAGCCATCTAGGCAATTAGGTATGGTGATGCGTAGGTGAGCAGTATCCGATATAAAGATAATATTTTATTAACCAATCTTAGTAAAACCTGTATTTCCTTCTCACCTATTCAACTTTCAATTTTTTGTCTTTTACAGAGTCAATACGAAACAATCAAATCAAAGTTGGGAACCTTGGAGAGTGAAAAAGAAGATCTTCATTTGAATACTGACATTTGTGAGAATCTGGTGGAAAGTTCGATGGGAACTTTGGTCAAAGATTTAAACGGCTTGAAAATGTTGATCGATTCGAAGGAAAAACTACTTCATGAAGTCATGGAGCTCTTTGATTTCAAGAAACAACTTTCGGACTTAGAGTAAGTCAAAAATATTCTGTTATGCGTCTAAGTAGCCGTACGAAGGAATATTACTGATGAAAATGAGTAATTTCCTAAAGGGTACCTTCCGAACTATTTCTATAAAGAATAGAAATGTGGTTTTTAAAGAATGCTTTACCGCGACTAAAGGTTAGACCGAAGACTGGATAAGAAAATGAAATGTTCACCGCAGACTTTGTCACTAAGTCTTTTGATATCTATTCTATCAAATCAAATTGAAAGCATCCGACAATTTCTCGCAAACATAGAGACCTGTTTCATGGTTATTTTGAAGGGAAAAAGAATCTTTAACATTCGCTTCTCTCTTAAAGACGCCCCTAATAAAGGTCTGGGACCATAAATAAACAGTTTGTGCTATTATGGAAATACTATTAGAAGAGATCTAGTCGCGGTGAGTCTCTGATAGGAAGTAATAGAAAAAGAAAATATAGAGAGAAAAGAGAATAAGATCTTCACTAGATGGCTGCTAAATCGATTTCACATCAGAACTTTGAACAGAGTGCGAATTTTATATCATTCGTAAAAATTCCTGGCGAGTCTGTTTGTGAATTTAAAAAGATGTCATCGTTTCGTTCCAAGATTTCGTTCTATCATCTGATGTTTCGATTGGTTCATTTTTGTAGGTCTTGGATGGAACGGACGTCAAAACGTACGCAAACGTATATGAACGATATTACGGGGACGGCGTCACGTAAGGATGTTCACGACAAGTTATCGGGTGAAATCGAATCACGCCGTCAATACGTGGCCGAGTTACAACATAAAAAACAAAAGGATTTCCACTGTTTCACCAAAGAGAATTTAGACGTGCTAACAAACTGCTGGTGTAGTTTTGAACGTAAATGGCACGCTCTTCAATCGCAAGTTCGAATGTTGGGAGATCTGGTGGAAAACACGGACGGTTTGAATCACATTCTGAACGATTTTGATGCATTGGAGAATTGGCTTGATGAGCAAGAGAAAAAGATTTCTTTAGAGCCATCATCTTGTGACGATAAATTAGAGGAATCTACCACTGTGGTAGAGGACTGTGGATTTGAAAACGGATTTCTTGAGAACGCACTTTCGAATCAAAACGAACTGGAAGAATTTTTGAAAATACAAGACGAGAAAGTTCGATCGACTTGTGATAAAATCGATTCTTTTAAAATGACCAAAACAGCAAGCGATAATGGATTGTTGGATGCGATCATTCATGACAATCATGTAATAGAAAAACCTTTACAAGAGGGCGATCTTTGCCAAGACACACCTTCGAATGAGGAGGAATTGATTGAGTCAAGTATCCATAGCAACGAGATAAACAATAATCACACAGCCGGTTCATCTGAAGCTATACCGCAATCTTCTTCAAAATCGGTAAAGGTACTTGTCGGACTTTTGAAAAAACCGGGAACTCCGAGTAACCCCAAAAAGCGAGTTGTGTTTAGTGCAGTTCATGAATTCTCTGATTGTGTGACAGTTCAACAGTTCTTCAAACTCAATGACGAGTATGAACAACAAGAACAGGATTATTTTTACGAAGACGAGGACGAGGATGATTATGCTAATTATGCTCTAGATGACGATAATTATGCTGATTGTGCAGACGACGATGACCATTGGGAAGATGATGGAATTGTTTTCAGTGAAGAAGCGTTATCTCCATCTTATTATCCCGAGCCACCTGAAGAATTCCTTAATTTGTCTGATTCGGACGATGATGAAGGTGATGGTGAGTAGATACTAAATTAGTGTCTCAGTAAAAATGCGCTTCTACTGCAAGAAAAGATTTATTTTCTCTTTTATGAAAAGCAACATTTCTGTCAAAACCCAAAAAAATTTGGAAGCCAAGTTTGAATTCAAAATAGGACCTGGTTTTAAGTTTCAAATTTTTTTCGTTAGTATTCGAACTTAATTCGTCTTATTTTTTGTCTCCTCCTTCTTCATTGATAGATTGTTGGAACAACGATTATTTCATTGCAAGCGGTACAACAGCCACCAGAGATAACGAAGTTCAATCTCCCAACATCTTCGATACACCTTCATCGCCAAGAAAATTCAAACTCACTGGTGCTGGTGAAAATAAACAACGACAATCGAACGGGGAGGGGAAATCTTCTTCTTCTTCTTCTGCATCAATAAACAATGATAAGTTGACTTTTTTAAATTACGATGAAGAAGTTGAGAGTGATGTTTATTTCACGGATAGTGAAGACGAAACGGAGGGGATTGGGCACTATTGAAAGGGGATAGTATACGAGCTTATTTTCAAAATTCATCAATTCTTATTTATTTCTCTTTACGCGGCGGACATGTTTTATACTTCTACTGTGTGAGTTTATAAAAAGTACTCTTGCTGGGGGGTCAGCAGTGTAATTCTTTAACAGCTTTTGCTTAACAATAACATATGCTTTTCATTACTCGTACTGAGACACCGTGTTGTTTTCGACCATTTCATTTTTAAGTGTATTATGTTCAGAATATTAGACAACATGATTTTGAAGGGAGACTAATGAAGTTCCATGGTAAGATTAAGATTTGGTATAAGATTTTTTTGAAATATTTTTATGAGAATTTTTTTAATATATCCCAGTACTATATTTTTTATATAAATTTATTTGTAAATATCTATGCAGAACGAGTGGTCATGTAAATTAGAACTTAATTAAAGAATCTCTCTAAAGCGGAAATTGTATTCTGCGGAACGAACCATCTGATTTGAGTTCATCAATCTTTACAAAACGGACATTTATTTGCACGAATGGTGTACATTTTAGAAAAGATTACACTTCAGAATCTTTTCTATCTCATCACTCTTTGGAAATAAAACGGGAAGTTTCTTTTGAATGATTTGGCCTTCCTATCTCAGAAAATGATACCAAATTACGTAGTTTATGATTTTGGTGAATACAACTGAGTGTTTGTCATCGCTTTTCACTGTCGGTTCTGATTACATTACTCAGGGAGTCCCCTTTTGGGGTTCTAAATATGGAGTAGCATCCAGGCGATATGCCTAGCTACATATGGTGTCTGTTTAAAAACACTAGGAAGGAAAACCTTATACAAACCCGGGTATGCGGGATGACTACTCAAGTCTTCCTCAAGGAGAGCTTCCTTCAGGAAGTCTGACGCTCTTGCCCTGCAGATCCAACGTTTGCCAGAAAGTTTAGTCAGACAGTCAGTCTCTGTTCCATCTTCTGTTGACGTTGACGTCAACAACCGTCTTTCTCTTTTCTGCTATAGTAATTTTTCATACGACATATACTTTTTTTTTCAATCCACTAATGGTGGGGGGGGGGGCGTACGGGATTTCGGTATTACGAAAATGGACCTTTTCTGTTTCAGAATTTCGGAAATCCTGTTAGAAATAGTTCGGTTTTCGGTGATGGAGAGACTCTTCGGTTTCGGAAATCGACCCATTTTCACTTCGGAAATTCGGAAAAAAATTAGAATTTGTTTCGATATTTCGGTAATCTAACTTATTTTAAGGAACATTTTTTATTATACAAATAAAAATATATAAGAAAAGAGTCAACATTGGACGACGTTGAATCTGATTAGTTGGTTTATCTGTGAAGTTCCGATTAGCGAGGTTACGCAAGGAGCTATTTATGACCTTAAACGCGTATGATCCAGCCTGTACATAGATTTTTGTTTACAAGTTTTGCTTGGACAAATTATGTACAGACTGGATCATACGCCTCTAAGGTCATAAATAGCTCCTTGCGTAACCTCGCTATTGTTGATTTATGACGCATATAATATTGACAAAAATAGAAGGGATGTTGTTTAAACAAAATGTTTAATTGAAATTTTCATGGTTTCTTCAAATTTGTTTGAGCCGAAAAGTTACCGGAGTAATAGAATTTTGAATCACGTATGTCTTGCTCTAATTTAATTTAGGTCTGAATCCTGGATGGGGCACTTAATTTCAAAACGACGTTATTTTCAGCCCAAAATTGGACTACACATTCGGACCCTTACAGTTCACTGCAAAATGTGCCGAAAAACTGACCCTAACAGTGCATTTATCGACCATTTATCCCCAATTTTAACAAGGAATCTCTTAATTTCTTCAAATTTACTATCCCGCACCTAGCTTTTGTCAAAACCTCGAAAAACTACTCTTAAGGGCAACACCCGTGGGTCTTTTATACGAGTGCCTTCACTTCAACTCGTTCTGAAGTTCATGTCCAACTAAGTGGACGCCAAGTCCTGTTGAATTATAGTTCTTCAACACTGGAAGAAAATCTCTTTCTTACAGTCAGCGTGTAAAAATAATTTCAAAGATTTTCTTCACCCATCGGACCCAACCATGGTGGGTCTCTTACTCGTCGGCCCCAACAACGCGGGAGTAAACTTAATTTATTTTTATATCTTGCGTTATTTACGCCCTATATTTTGAAGACTTTGGGTAAAAGGTAAAATATACAGCCCCCCAGCGATTGGCGTGAGCACGTTATCGGATGTTTTTTACACCGTGATGGCGTGAAAATCCAAAAGAATTGACGTGATGGTGTGGCGTGAAATTTATACTGTTTACCGTGGTCGTGAAATCAAATATCTTGGTGTGATACTTAACCATTTTTCATAGAGACTTACTGCGTGCTTTCAAGGTTACACGTTGACTGCCAACTACGTATATATACGTAGTAGAGTTCCATACTTTCACTGCCAACTACCGTATATATACGTAGTATCGATCCGACCCTAAACTGCCAACTACGTATATATACGTAGTAGATGGACAAATCTTTGAAGTATACTTGTATTTGATTGGCTCTTTTTATCAATGTTCTGCAAAATATCGATTTTTAAGAATGCGGCTCTTCAAAAAAAATTTGCCCGCACGGGTTTTCAATATTCTTGACAAAATTCCTGGTGTCGCAAAATGAGAATAACAGGCATATAATGAAAGAAAAAATGATTTGTTGATGCGATAAAAGTTATATTCTCGTTTTTGGAAGTAAAAGCTATAATACAATAAAAATCTAGATTTGGTCATGAAAAGTTTTGAAACACAAGCCAATACATAGAGGTGGTTTATTGGGACAAACTTCGCATACATAGCGTGTCTCCTTCCTTCTCTTCTGATTCATCAGCTTCCTTAGTAATATCTTGATCATCAGCAGCATCTTCATCTGAGGAGCTTGATGATTCTGTGTAAACTGAGCCACAGTTAAAACTATCACTGGAAAGGCTTTCATCATTAGGGCCAGAATTCTGCTGCCTCGGCTGCTGAGTATTAATGTTAATTTTATAATAGCTACTTAGTATTTTTATCGAAGTTCTAGCAAAAATAAACAAAATCTAAATGCCTGATAACAAAAAAAATACGTATTTTCAAAAGACTTACCTTTTTTGCTCATTTTTCCTATTTTTCGGCCACGTGCGTTGATCAAACACGAACAACTGACATTCTTTATGTTTACTTGTTAGTAAAAACGTTCGAAAATAGCTCCAAGGCAACAGAATTATTCCATAAAGATTCAATATTTCTTGTGCAGTGCCACAGTACGAATATATATTTAGTGTGGCGCTGCGCAACAAAATTCTTTACACAGCGCCAAACTACGAATATATACGTAGTATATTTTTATTATTGAACCTTACTCTCACAACTGTCCCGTTACAAATATATATAATACTTCAAGATATTACAAAGCTTATTACAAAGCTTATTACAAGTTATTAGCATTGCAATATTTGGACGACCCGCCAAAAACACGTGACAGTGAGCGTGTCGGCTCTTTTATAGCGCTGGCAGTTTTCGGAACGACACGAAAAAAGCCGTGGCAGCAAACGTGTTAAAGATTCAAGGCCATTTTAGCCAATTTAGAAGCCTAATTTACAAAATTCTCTCGGTCCGTTGGCCCTAACCATCGCGGGACCTCCTTAGATGCTATATTCCTCAGCCTTTTTTGCCGCCGCAGCGAGCCTAAAGCGAGCGAGGATGGCATAAGTAGTTTCGCATGAGATAGCTGAAAAAGCTTCTCGGAAATTTTCTTACATTAACTACCCGGTGTCGTAATTGGTGGACCGGATCAAGCGTATTCATTTTTCGCGCACCAAGACAAAATCCTGATTTACTGTAAGGATAGGAACCCCGGGGGTAGGAAGTTTGAAATTTTTTGCTAAATATGAGGCAAATGGAATCAAAAAGTGCACTGTAAGGCTAAGGGTTTTCGACAAATTTTGCACTGCACTGTTAGGAATTTGAAAGTCCAATTTTGGCCGCATTTACAGTCGTTTTGAATTGGAGTCCCCCCCTTTCTTCTACATTCACCTTGATTGTGATACAAAAACAGTATATACTCTCTGAATTTAACTTGATTGTACCACCAAAAATTACCTAAAATGTTCAAATCCTCCGAAATTTACCTAGTTCGTGAAACAAAAACCCATGTCTAAATATCTGACTTCCTGTACAGTTCATTTAATTTCATTTGCCACATCCTCACTTCATGAAGAATAACTTTTAAATAAGGTCCTAGCCTTCTTTTATACTCTCTGGACTAGTCTGTACTAATACAGTTCAGTCTGCACTCCACCATAAAGACTAATTATTAAAAAGTTAATTATCTCATTAGTTACCTGGTTGACTTTGCATCTTG
>JAUJPO010058859.1:0-13611 GCA_032270745.1 Tiaropsis multicirrata | reverse complement strand
GTGCCAAATCACAAGGGGTACTTACTGATGCGTGTTCTTTAGGGGTACCTATTCACAGGGGGTATCTACGAATGTCTTTTTTTAGGGGGTACCTAGATTTCAGGGGGGACCTAAATTCTTAGGGGGACCTAAAACCCCAGTCAGAGCCATGGTAAAACAAACCTGTTAGAAAAAAATGTAAGCCGTTAATTTCTCATTCTAAAATCTCACCCATGTTAAGTTAGGAAAAACTCAAAAAATTTAAATAAGCAAATGTGCGACCCTTTTAATACCTTAGGGTAACTAACTTTGACAGGAAAAATTGTTGCTGCGGCTTTGCCAAAAATCTACTAAATCAAGTTCCCGTCAAAATTAAGTTTTTCCGTCATCCACCAAATAAAATTGCCACCAAACCCGCCAAATTTCGTGTCCCCATGACATTAGTTACCCTCAGGTATATCTACATAGGTATAATGTTTACAATTACATATCGGTCGAATTTGTATTTCACCATGATTTCACTCGTACCAAGCTTTGTCTGGTTTATCGAATTTGTGGAGAGATATTTCCTGAGGATCCGGCAATGTCAAGCGAGCGGGAAACTCTAAAGTCTCCTTGATCTCGATTCCCATATCACGTAAATTGTCTCGTATCCTAGCTACCTTTTCAGTATCGTCGTTATTCTCTTTACCATACTGGTCACTTGCAATGGATTGCATGTTCAACCAAGCATCTTCACCTGACAATGATGATGACGTGTTATGATGATCCATGGTTGAACGCGAATCTATCCTTAAATCAAAAATGAAGTTCAAACCTTAAGATCGTCATTGAAAAAATGTTTTGCCCCAATGACCATTTTAGGGTCATCGACCATCTCATATTCATAGTGTGGTTCTGAGGGATCATGCCAGTGAAAACTTATTTGGATATTCATAAGGCTAAACCAAGGAGGAGTTTAGTTCTCTCCTGAAGATCAATCCTGCAGGTACTGTACCCACATATACACTGTTACTAAAGTATAATATCAACAAGACAAATTCAGAAAGTTACTGAAACACTTCAAAATGACATACTTTATAATAATGAGACAAAATTACTACATTGACAGAGAGTGAAAACGAGTTCCCAATAAACTGGAATAAAAAACCGTTTAAACAACTAAAATAATTGATATACCGTATTTCCTCTATTAAGCACCGCCCTCTAAAGAGCGCCGCACCTAAAATTTGAAATTTGAAAAAAGCGCCGCCCTCTAAAGACCGCCGCACCTCTGAAAGCGGCGCTTTTTAGAAATAACAGACCATTGTGTGTTTTATTTGATTTCTATAGCCTTGTTACTAAAGTCTTCCACATCTAATTCCAATACGTCGAGAACTTAAGTGCGGTATGTTTTGTGAGTTGAAACCTACATAATTATTTGAGAAAAGTGCTTGTTTCTTTGGTTTCTCAGACATTTATAAAGTAGGAAATTAAAAATTTGAAAAGAGCTCCGCGCTCTAATAAGCGCCGCAAGTAAAATCTCGAAAATTTAAAGAGCGCCGCGGCGCTTATTTGAGGAAACACGGTACACACTTTCTTTATAAGAAAAGCTTCTATATGAATATCAGGGTGAAAACTGACTAAATTGAATATTCACAGGAGGGTGAGTTTTTTAAAAATGAAATTTTTGTCAACCACAAGATTATGGAAATCAAAATGAAACAAATACTTAACTATAGATATATCGAGAAATGTGAAAATAATACTAAAAATTTACATGGAAAATTTTAACAGAAACCTAACTCTGAAAAATCATTTTTTGCCAAACCAGAAGAATACTTCACTTTCAATGAAAAAACACTATCCTTTTAAAAAAGCGTGTATTGAAATCAATGAGCTTTCGGGTATTAGAGGTATCATAATATATTCATACTTTGGTTTCACGTCATGTCTTGGACTTTCTTTGGCTCCTTGTTTATTGGGAAACGTTCTGCGTTCTTTCTTTGGAGTTTTTCTTCGTTTATCATTCTCAAGAGGCAGGTAGATGATAGATAGGTTGGTGGCTATCTTCTTCAAAACTATATTTTCTAAGCGAGTTGACGATTCCTAATGAGCAAAATGGAAGTCAGTTATTTAGCTATGCAACACGCAGAGCCCAAGACAGGCTCTATAATATCTAATATAAAATATTATATTACTTTTACTCCCAGAGTCTTGATCAAGAATAACAAAACTCTAAATCGAAGCGTAATACTAATAACACATAGCCCACCCCAGCAGCCACGAAACGTTGTTTTAATTGTAGATTTATAATAGGGATCGGAGTTTGTGGCACTTCCATGGTATACTCTGAAATATATGCTGATGTCAGCTCGAAAGCTGATTAGCTTAACCGCCAGTTATACGCGATTTGAGAGTATAGCTAAAACTTTGATATTTTTTCAACAGTAAACGAAAGTGAATGCAGACAAAATGTAAAAAGAAATATTGCAATTGAGTCTACGAATAAATTGACAATGGATTGTCTTCATTTAAAAATCAAAACATTTTAAAGTTTTGTACGTAAGTCTTTTTGTGTTGTTTATATTTCTTAAAAGTAAATTATGTTCTTTAACGTCGAAACAACGTTGTCATGATGTCAGGACATTATTTGAACGTTAAAAAACGTCCTGTGACACGTTCATTATTAATGAAATCAATTACGTAATCTTTTCTACGTAGAAATCCCAAAAAGTCGGATGGTTGGCCATGTATTATTTGAGATAAGGTTGACATAATTATGATACATGCGTCCGAAGAGAACACGAGAGAGTGGATATTATGAAGTTGTTACCCTTATCCAGTAACCTTAACACGATCATTTATAAGGCAATTTATCACCTTTTCTTTTGACTTATTAATGCACAAAACCAAAGGATTCTTCTCTTTGTCACGAAATCTTTCCAACGTTTCCCAGATGGCATTTCGTACTCCCTCTTTAAGTGAGTCTTTCTTGTAATGGAGATAGATCTCGTGAAGGTATTGGTGAGCTAAATAACGAACACCACAACCACAATCTAGAAAAAAATACATTATTGTATCTAAGAACTTGGTGCATTCGTGTTAAAAACATGGCTTTGTTATTTTTTGTCTGTAACCGTACACTCACAATCAAATTCTATTGCATTCCTTTGCTTTGGCGTATCAAGCAATGTCAAGGCTTTAGTAGCATATATACTCTGTTCAATTTCATCATAACACCACTGTCTCTGAGACTCACTGGGATTCGCTCCTGTGGAAAAATCGCTAAAAATAGTCATCCCAGTGATAAAACAAAGAAATATAAAGAGCCACTCCACTAAAAATATGATGAAAGAACAATACATTTTTATCACTGGAAAAATATTACCTTTTGACCCAACCCACTGGGATGGTTAAAAGTTTTGACTTTTATACCATTGAGATTTTGCTTACCCAGTGAGACAAAAAGACAGGGTGAATCATACCCAATTGACTTACTATCGTCATATGTTCTTTGAAGAAAATTGGCCAGGCCATCATTATTTCGATCACCAAGCAATGCCTGCGTTACAATGTCCGTAGTCATTCCGTAAAGTCCAACATCCGCCAGACATCGCAAGTAGAAAAACTGGAGAGCTGTTGACCAAGTAGTTTCTTAAAACAAACGAAACCATAACAGATTAAAGATTAGTTTTTCTGCTCTTGTTAGATATCGAAATTTGGAAATAAATATCGAGTGAACCACAAAAGAGTTAAGTGTTTGTTGGATTCGTGGAGCCGAACAAATACTTTTCAGAGGAAAGTCTAACTACTTAAATTTTGAGGTTTAGCATTTTAAATTTGGTTCAGTTTCAAACACTTAAACTTTTTGTCACTCGGTAGGAAGATTATGAATCAGGTCCACTGTAGACTACGTTTTTAGTTTTCATCAAATACCCTTACAGACAGGAAAACGTTTTAATTTTCAAAAATAACTTAATTTGCCTTCTATTTTCACTGTTATTCCAAGAATCACTTTGATCTCTGACTCAAAATAGGCGTTTTACCGTCGCTGCTAGAGGATGGAAATATCGAAGTCAGAGTAAAAGCAAAACAGTTTTTAGAAATATTTACCAGATTTTTTACGAATAAGAGCTTGTGGTGCGATGGATGTCAACAAAGAGAGATATTCCATTTTAACTTTGGAGCATTCGGCAAGAATGAAAATGGATATGATAACCTCCATCCTATAAGAAGAAGAAAGTAGAAGAAAATACGAAATTAGAAAGAAATTGTTGGAAAATGTCGGAAAAAATTTATTTATTTTGATTCCGTTATCAGGCTGTTTCCGGACCGTGGGTTGGCTTTTTTCGCCATTTTTCATCACCTGGGCGGCCGGGATTTTTGTTTTTGCAAAATTCGATTTAAGATTTTCTTTCGACTCTGTTCCGAACAATTTTGAAGCCTCGATCCTCTTATTGTTGACTTTAAAACCAACAGAATTGGTTATAAAGTTTTTTAAGCTTAATTTCGAACATTCATTATTTAGGAATAGCGAAAATCAAATGAAACATAATATCATCATAATAATAATTAAAAAAATAAATAAAAAGCCGGCCGGGTGACTCGTAAAAAACTTTCACCCGGCCGCGGACCGGAAACAAACGTTTTTTTAGGATGGCCTCAATCGTCTTGAAATTTCATTGGAAATGTTATCTTAAGGTTAGGATATTATCGAAAGTTATAGAGTTGAACAATGACTCTCCATAACTCGAACGTCTCTATCATTTAAATTCCCTGTGAGTTTTATATCAAACTTGATCCTCAAATTTCTCTTCAAATCTTCTTTCAAAATTTACTCGAAATCATTTCTGCCTAAATCTTTACAATAAAAACTTTATCACATACTTTAACCAAAATTTAGCAAGCTCGCAATGTATGCAGATCTGAAACCGTCAGGTATCTAATTCGTCGAATTTGAAATTGACGGACTTTTTTGTCGGACTTTTCCATAACGTCAAGACGTGATTGTGTTGTATAGACGCAATTTTTTTATAGGCGAGTAATTATGCTAAGAATGCAAAAGCATACATGCCTTATCAATAAAAATTAGGGGCTGACTTCTTGCACTGTGAAAAGGCAGAAGGCAGAAGGCAGAACCACATTATTAAACCCAGTGACAACTGATATGATAAAACTTAAAGCGATAGTGGAATCTTGGTCTCAGGGCTTAATATAAAGACCAGCGTTACCTTACGCGACCAAGAAGACCAAAATATCACTGTCACTGTATGTATCTTTGTTGGTTACGATTTTCTAAAGAACAAAAGGTGTATTTCTCACCAATGTTCATGTGTTGTTGTGATGGTGGAAAAGTCGAAACTTTTGATATCCTCGACAACGTGTTTGGCAAGTTTACTTTGTCTTGATAAACTTTTCCAAACACATAACATGTTCCATAACAAAGTTGATATGGAATTCTTTCGTGTATTATTTATATCGTCGATTGTCTGAAATAAAAACAAAAGGTCGTAAAATGAAATTCGAAAATGGCTAAAATTCGCGAAAATCGCGAAAATTAATCCCTAATCCCTAAATTCTTTCGATAGAATATTTTGTTTACAAAGTTTTCGAACCCCCCCCCCCCCACTTTTATTTGGAACCTCTATAGATTAAAAATAACCACTACTTGGTCAAAATGTTTTGAAAAAAATGGATTTTTATGAGACACACTCTTTTTTTATAAGAACAATGAAATCTAGGATGAGCAACCCCCGCTGTTTTTATTTTTGAAATCATTTTAAAAAATCCTATTGTTTTTTCTATATTTTTAGGATACATTTATAAAAAATAAACATAAATATAAAGACAATAAAAAGGAAAAAATTTTGCCTCAGTACTTTTCTTAAATAGTTCTTATTTTTTGTCATTTCTCAGCCTCATTGTTCTTATAAAATAAAAATAATGTCCAATCTTTCAATAATTATACTCATTGTAATTGAATTTCATTCGTAGCAGTTCACAAACAGCAAAACTTTCACCAATTATCATATTTTTGTTAATTGGACAACTCCAGGAAAAGTTACCTCAGGTTTTTTTGCATCATCTAAGTCAGGTGTGATTTCTAAATTAAAAATAAAATCATGTCAAAATGAGCTTGACTACCAGAAAAAAAGTCAACCAAGAGCTCATTTTCATTAAATTCATTAAATGAAGCGATATCAATCTATACTCTCACTCAGGTTTCAAACAAACAGGCCCCTCGTTTATCAACTTTTGACAAAAGTTCCCAAGTACCAAAGCTAAGTCCCTTATCTTTCTGTGAATAGCTTGTTTTTATTTAACCTATTTTTACCCTGGGCTTTCCAGTAAAGAATATATGCACGAGGGTAAATGCTTCCTCTCATGATTTACCCTTAATTTTATATTGCTGATCCCCAGACAACAGTCTTACCCCTGAACAAGCGTTCAATTTACCCCTGGACACCCTCAACACCCTATCCTCAACACCATGGACACCCTATCCTCAACACCATGGACACCCTATCCTCAACACCCTGGACACCCTATCCTCAACACCCTGGACACCCTATCCTCAACACCCCATGATTTCATTTTCGGGAATAGCCCATTTCAGTGTTTTCAACAGTTGAAATTCCAACCCACCTCCCACTTTATCAAAATTTTGGAAATTTCCCCCTTTCGTTTATTAAGCACGAGCCAAAAAGAATCCAAGCTCAAATTCAGTAAAACCAATAAAACAATAGAAAAGAAAATACCGATATAGTTTGCTTTTTCCAAGTTAGAAATGAAATCTTCCACCTTATTAGCAGAACTTTTGGAGATTTGTGACACCTGTAAGGATAAAAAGAAAAAAGAGTGGCTATTTTTCATTTTATTTCTAAAGGTAAGGAATCTATAATGAAGATCACAGTATACAAAAAAGTCTTTGTTCCCTCTTTTTGTAAATTTAACTCACCTATTTTTGAAAATCTCCCTTTTTCAAAAGATTTACCGATCCCAAGTAAATTGTTCATGTTCTATTCTCTAGTGGGGTAGAAAAACAAGTATACAGAGTAAAACGTAAAAAAAAACAAGGACTTTGATAAGCTAAACATTGCTGGAATCAAAATTTTGAGTACCTTCTGTATCCACTTTAAAAATAGAACTCATTTCACTTACAATAACATTTATGGCTATCATATACATCCAAATAGTTGGTTTCTTCTCATATTGAACCAGAAGCTTAGATAATCCTGAAAAACAGATTATTTCAAAGACTTTAATTCAGAAATTCATGGTGCCTTTTCTTGTGTTATATTCGAATTTATTTAATTCGAAGTAATTTTACTATAAAAAATAAATCTCAAAAACTTTGTATGGATTGAGCATAGACAATTTTAAAGGTGTGGAGTTTAAAATTCTATCTAAAAGACGAAGTACTTTTTTGTGGGTAGGAATGAATGAATATTTGTTACCTTTGTTGATCAAATATAATCCTTCCATTTGATGACTCGATGGTAACTAAATCAAAGATTATGTCATTTATTCTCTACTGATAAATGACCTGTGAAGAGCGATTTAAATGGATAGAATTAATGCACTCAGGTTATGTCTTGTGGGACAATAAAAACTTAAATTTAAAGCAATAAAATGAAAATAGAAATGATACATAATAAGCAGAAGCAATAGCTCCTTTCAAATAAATCTTTATGAAATACGAGTTCATTCATAAACCAGATTAGAAATGTGCAATAAATTGGTTAACCTTTTCCAAGTCTGATGCCATATGATGATAGAAGACTCTCAGGAAAACATAAAAAGAGGTCTGAAAGAAGAAAAGTTTCAGTTATGCTTTTAATTCAATTTAAGAAAGAAGTTCGAGTTAATTCATATCGTCGATATGCTCCAACCTAAGGTATGTTCGGCCGTTAAGGGTGAAAATTTGAGAAAATTTAGAAATTATTTGCTCAAACGGGGGAGAATTATCGAAAAATACACTGTAAGGGTTGGTTTTTTGGCAAATTTTGTACTGCACTGTAAGGGTCTGAATTTTAAAGTCCAATTTTTGGCTGAACATACCGTCATTTTGAAATCGAGTGACCCCCCGGGATGAGAAGCCTATGAGAATGAGGTATAATGAGGTATACAAAATTAATTAACAATATTTAATGACATACAACATAATATAATGCGTGACAACTATCTGGATGTATAAAAATGTTCTAATAAAACCTTTCGCGGAAGATACTTTTGCCAGGCAAAATATTTTTGGGAAATTTGGGAAATTTTGGGAATTTACTTTCGCGAATGGCCTACGTTTCGCAAGAACTAACTTTCACAAATAAGGTAATTCAAATCGATTATTTTCCATGATTCAAAAAGAAAACTGCTTTATTCATGTCCCAAACTTTCCTCTGTTAGTCAAATCATTAAAACAAGTACAAACAAGAAATACATGACTACTACCTTTCTTTGAAGGTTTTGTGAAAAAGTAAAAAAAAAATTACGAATAGCTCAAAACCAGACATTTTGCAAATGAAGACATCCAGCATTTTTTGCGGGATCTAACTTGCGCGATTTTCCAGTAAAATTGCAAACTCGCTAAAAATTTCTTCCGCAAAAGTTTCTTCCTTTAAAGTACCTCAGCCAACAACTCATTAATACTGTGTTGTTTTGTTGACACATCTGCATTTTCCATCAGAAGGAGAGCTTGCAGGACCGCAAGTGAAACATCAAGTAGACTATGAAAAATGAAAGGGAAATAAACAATGACATTATGATAGTTAGAAATTCTGGGTCAAGATTGAACATAAAACATATTTTTTAAATAACAATAACTTACATAACACACTTTTTCTTTATAAGAATAGTGTTTTTTTCCTTTGAGGGTCAGCATCAATTCTTATTTTGCTATTATTCTAAACAATTTACCTATTGTCTTTAATCAAAATCCAAAATCTCATTATTATAAAAAAAAAGCGTGTAAACATTTTGGTACTGAACAGTTAAAAGTAAGCAAACTAAGCCTTTTTATTCCAAATTAAAGAAAACACTTTTGAAACTTGCTTCCTTTCTTTAACGATGATAAACATCATTGTCTCATTACCTTGGAATGATTTGTTTAGATAATGGAGATATGGTCAGTGACACTTTCAGCAGATTTAGGGACTCTAAATAGAACAAAAATAATCATATTTTGGTCAGCTTTGGCTGCAAAGAAAAAAAGGATTGATGAAAAACAATGAGAAAAAAGCACATTAAATTTTATTCATAGAAATTCATAGAAATTTGTAGGTTGATAGTTTGCAAAAGATTCTGATTTCTTTCTCATCATCCCAGCAGACACAAGGCGTTTTTTAACGTCTTTTCAACATTGTAAAGACGTTGAAACAATGTTGAGAAAAACGTTTGCTGTTTGGCTGGAATGATTATACCTTCAACAATTCTGTGTTGTTTACAACTTATGAGCGACGCAAGATCTTTCCAGCATATTTTCAAAGTTTCAACCATATCTTTATTCTCCATTGACATCAGTTTAAACTAAATAATGATTGGGTGTATGAATAGTAAGGAAAGGCGTTTTGCTATACTTTTTAAAGTATCACTTTTGTTTTGGCTTTTTACTTTTTAATTTTTTAAAATACATTGTTAAATACATTATAGATTTAATTTCGCAATTGAGCAGTTTGAGAAAATCTTTACCAAAATTTCATGCTTTTGACAATTATTTTTGCTAAAATTATTATAGTAGGGCGAGACAAATTAAATATTTTTCTACATCTAAATTTACCAAAAATTGTTAATTGATTTCGATTGTTTCTATTCATCTATTGATATTTTGGTTCGATTGTATTCGATTGAGTTTGATTATGTTTGATATTGTTCTTATAAAAAAAGACTGTATGTATTAGTTGAATTTTCAAAATAAATGATAAAATATAGCTAGGAAGATAACCACAGTTCGAAAATGAATTTTCTTGCTTTTCTCTCGTTTTTAACGAAAATTAAAAAAAAGAAATCGGACGCAGTCGAACACAATCGAACATCAATATTTTGATTGCACTTGATTGATTTCGATGGTTTCGACAATCATAAATTTTGATTGACATTGTCTGGTCTACAGGCAGATATAAAAAGGTCTGTTAGTCGGTAAAATAAAAATATTGTTTCCAACATTGTTTTGGTTAAAGTGATAATTTTTTCCTCTTAGAAATCTTTTTTATTGTTATATTATAAAAATGTCATATTTTTCGAAAAGTATTGGGAATACTTGAAAAGGTTAATTTTGATGTGGCATACATTGAATTAAAATTAATATTAAAAAGGTTACAAAGAAAATTATTTTTTGTGATTTCAAAAATCCTCAAAAAACATCAAAAATTAATTTAAGCAATTAATTCCTAAATGACACTCTTTTTAAGAGTTCTACGACTTTATCAATGGTTATAATGGTTTGATAAACAATTTTTGTAAGATAGAAAACCATAATAGGAGGAGCGGAAAAAATACGCCAATTTTTGTGGCGAACACAGTATGAATTTCATGAATACTCTAATGCTTGAATGCTTGAATAAAAAGTTTTAGATATAAAATAATAATTTTTCAGACTCTTAACTATTTAAAAATCCTAGTTTTTATGTATATATCAGGAAATATTTGATATTATTATTTATTCGTTTTTAGCAAAAACAGTTGTAGAACAACAAATTAAATTTGTTTCCCCTTGTTTCTACAATTTAGAGTGGATTTAATTTCACAAAACAATGAAATCAGGAAATTTAACCTTGCAGAGATTTATCGTTTTGGTTAGGATTTTGGTTAGGATGTTGCTTTCAGACAGAAATGCTACTTTCTCATTGGGCTAAAGTTAAATGAACCATTAACCGGAGAAATCTGTTGAATAAAAAAATCATACAATCAGTATTTTGTAAAGCTTCAATTGGTAATATATGGACTCGGTTGTTGTGATGAAATCAAACTGATGAATTCTACCTACCTTGATTTTCTTTAAAACATCTTTAGCCACTTCTTCATGTTGTAGGAGTATCAATTCCTCTTTTTCGTTTTGAAGCTAAAATCAAATTCGAAAATCATATTTTGAAAAGCCTTTGTCATGCAGTGTAATTTACTTAAATGCCCCTTCTTATTTTATTGATAGATACATGTATAGGCAGACTCTGTCAGAGACAATATTTTACATGGCTAGCCAGGTAATAGCATTTTAGGCAGGTCTTTCAATTAAATTCACTGGCTCCGTGACCAACTGTTTCTGCCATCTACTAACAGAACTGAAAAAGAAAGGGGAGGAGGTCTAACCAGGAACTATCGTTATAAAGTTATTAATAGTACATGCCAACTACTTGGTTACCACAACTTAATTGTATTTTCATATCTGTAATATAGTAGATGGCCCTATCTCCTTCACCCTGGTCCTAACTCGATCACCCCTATTTTTGAAAGGTTGTTCTCTTTGTAGGTTAGCATTTTATTGTGGAAAGATAAAGGTCAAAGTTGTACAGTAAACTTTCAAAGAGAGTCAATTGATATATTGGCTGCTAATTAAAAAGGGATGACAGAATTGGGGCAGGGGTGACGGAGATAGGGCTATCTACGATAGATAGAGAATTCTCAAAATAACATTAGTTTTAGAGATTGGTGCATTTGGGCATAATATAGTAATTATGATATGAGAAACACTTTACCTGGAAAATTACTTCTTCAAGACTTTTGTGACTAAAGAACAAGAAAATGATTAATTAAAATTAGGTTTTTTAATTTCAAAGATATATCCTACCGTAATTTGCCCTATCTTCGTCAACCCCTCCCTAATTCCGTCAGCCCTATTTAAAAACAACAATTCTCTTTTTTGATGATTTTTTTATTACAGGTGGAAAGATAAAAGGTTAAAGTTTTATTTTTAACTGTCAAAGAGGGTCAATTGATATTTTCTGTCAAATTATAAGGGGTGACAAAATTAGGGAGGGGGTGATGGAGATAGGGCAATCTATGGTAGGCTGTTTGAGTCAGCAGGGAGGAGTGGCTCATCTGGGACATCTTGTCTAGTCTGTTCTATACAGTCTAGTCTGCACTTCACCATGAATATTAATTTATGAAAAAGTTAATTACAGTATTCTTGGAAATCTTTTTTTTTCTGAAGATGTATAAAGGTCTGTACATTATGTGTGCTAGATTTCATAATTCCCAACCAGGTCAAACGCAGGGTTGCCACATCTGCCGAAAATGTCTGGAATTATGCCAATGTCTGGAAAAAGTCTGGATTTAGTATATATACCTGTCTGGAAAAAGACTGGAATCAAAAAAAATATCAGTCTGGAAAAAACTCTGGAAATGAGATTTTGTTCTTAGTTTTCAAATTTTCTTATAGGTGGGAGGCATGACCCCTCACTTATTTTGCAAGCAATAGTCTGGGTGGCCACTAGTCCTGGAGAATAAGAAAATTGCACCAATGTCCTGGAATTTTCAAAAATGAATTGATTGTAACTTTATTTTGAAATAATGGCATTTTTTTCCCATACTGAAAGGGTTAAATCTCAAAATTCTCTTGTTGGACCTAACCATGGTGGGTCCTCCACTTGTTTGTTTTGACAAAAATACGAAACATTGGGTGCAAAGTTTTGGATCACATTCTATCGTGAAATATAATTGGGAACTTTCTTTCAAATGTCTTGGAAAAATTTGAAAAACTCCTTGAAAGTCCTGGAATTGGACTTGGTTTTCTGAGTGGCCATCCTGAATAGTTCCTTGAAAACTGTGAGTTATTTTTCTTTTACAAACTCTTGAAAGAAATACTATAAAATGGTAATTTTAACCCCAATAAAACCAATACTTTCTCTATTCTAATGATTTTAATTACTTGGTTTTAAGTTCAACTCTAGTCTCAAGTCTAGTCTAATTCATGTACTACTGTGACTTTCGTTAAGCATTAGTCTTTGTGATAAAAAGCCTTTCAACTGTTGGGAAAATTGAGAGAAAATATACTTTTTTTATTGGAGAGTTTGGTCAACCTGTAGTACTGGAACCCAAGCCTTATTAAAAATTGGGGGGGGGGGGAGGAGTACCTTAATCTTGGGGGGGTGGCTAAAATTGTTGGAGGACTTAAAACCCCAGTCGGAGCCATGACACGTATGTATTCCTTTATTTTCTAAAGATTTTTAGTAGAATCTTTACAGAGATTTTTAATAAAGCTCTTTACAAAGCAATAGAAGTTGATCGGACTGCATTTAATTATATACCAATTTGGGAAATTTTAAACCTACTTTAAAAAGTTGTATACTGTACCTACCTTAATGAGATTAATTTCCGTGGGAATTTATTTTCGCGAATTGGAAAATTAAAGATTTCGCAAGGATTTATTTTTTTCATTGGGGTTTTAAATAAACGTACAATTTTACATCCCATATCACAGACCCAATGGAACCCCTTCCCATTTTTTGATTTTGATTGGCTGAGACAGAATTGTTTTTACAATAGCGTAGGGTTAACAGTGAGAGGTTTCCAGTGGGACACTAAAGAGAAGGGTGTCATGAAAGAAAGCAATTAATTGCTCTAGCCGCAGGTGAGCATTAAAATGGGTGTTGTGGGGGGACGGCGTTAAGATTCCAAAAAAGTTTTTCCCGATATCACTTTGATCTCTCAACTTTCTTCCGA
>JAUJPO010058848.1:0-13615 GCA_032270745.1 Tiaropsis multicirrata | reverse complement strand
CGTTGATTTTGACTCCCATCTCAATTCCGTTGTTTTTTTGTTGAAAATCTACCCTATTTCCTTTCTTTGTTTTTCTGGAAGTAAAAAAAAGACAAAACGATGAAGGGAGAAAAATCATGATGAGCTTTCTCAGCCTGGAGATATGCTTAGCATAATGCTTAATTTTTTAACCAATTTCAACCTGAATATGCTTATATAAGCGTTATGCTTATAAAAAAAGAATGTATCCTTATCCATTCTTTCAGAATTGACTTTTATAAAACACATTATTCAGACAAAAATTCCACGATTTCCGGAGTTACGGCTTTAGATTTTCACAGAAGCTCATTTTAGACACAAATAGAGTTGCAATTCTTTGTCCTTCACACCAACAGCATATACACAAGAGAAGCCACACAAAAAATTACTTTATATCACTTTAAAACTAAAATTTAACCCTTGGTTTAAGTATCAGTTGTATCGTTAACCGATCATGCCCCGCTCCAATCCTGCGCTTAGTGGTACCCCAAAACTTTATTTTCAAAACAAAAAACTTACCAGAAGCACTGAATAGACTATATACAAACAATATATCACAATTCCAATCTATAAGTAACTTTTTTTTACCTAAATCATAACTCATATTAGCAACTCTTTCTTGCTGCTTTTGCAAACACCAGTTTTTGACTGATTTTCCAGCATGTAAACAAACCTGAAATCGAAAGTAGGTGGCTTCAAACTATGGTATATAGTAAATTCAACCTTCCCGTGATAATTGCTGACATTTTTGAGATCTTAAAAGGTTAAGATATTTAATCCAGTGATAAAAAGAAGACCTTTCAACAGAATAGATATATGAAATGTTATGAAAGTTTTTACTTTTATTTTGCAGGTTTGAAAGTCCATCTGAAGCGACATAAGAGTACCGGTGATTTGACATGTCCGGAAAGCGGTTGCAAACAAGTTTTTGCCACATTCTCCAGTTACGATTCGCATGTCCGTAAGACACATTCTGCTAGCTGTGACGATATCTCGATAACAGTCTCAAGTGCGAACGAAACACAATGTGTGGATTCAGTTTTCGCTGTTAGTTCTTATTCAAACAGTCATTCGCCGCGGTTGACCCTCGTTAAACAGGAAGAACCAAGCGCAAGCGCCAGTTGTGGCATGGAGAAGAAAGAAACGAGCACACATGATGTCGATAGGTCGGAAAGTTTCCTGGACGCTTTAATCTCGAAACTGAGCGATACACCAGAATCAATATCAACACTTGGTGAAAGCTCAGGATTCCACCATCAATCTGCTTTCACCGCCAACAGCAAAGCAACCAAGATAGAAGATACAAGTATGGACACAGAGAAGGCGCTACCCAACAATTTTGCGCAACCTGCTTATTTTCAACCACAATATACAGAAGCACGTTTTAACTACAGCTCGTCATCCTCAGAAGAAACAGGTGCTATTTCATCGACCAACCCATCTGATATTCTAAACTTGCTGCATCAATCCTTTTTCACCATCGATGACAGTGAGGCTTCCCTGAAGTTACTTTCATTCTTGGCCACTCAAGGAAATCTCCAAATCATAAGTGAACAACAAGGGGCGGCAAACAACGAAATGGGTTCAAACCCAAACCTCGATCTGATAGCAGATCCACAACATCAAAAGCCAAATAATCTAACACCTCAGCCAAATAATCAAACGCCACAGCCAAATAATCAAACGCCACAGCCAAATAATCAAACGCCACAACCTAATATTCTAACGCCACAACCACACCCACACCCACACCCAACACAACAGCAGCAACCGTTTTATGGTTTTTCGCCAACCATATCAACAAATCCAGTGGATCAGCAATCACAATCAACAAACTCAACTCAACCAATCAATACCCAACAAATTGCAAATAACAATTACAATAACATTTTTCATCATCATCATCAACAGCAACAACAACAACAACAACAAAATCAGCCACATCAAAATCAAAACTTTTTTCCGAACCAAGAAAATTTAGTGACCACCAGGCAATCACCAAGTATTGACACTCCACAAACATTGCAAAATATGAGCATTCCGAATTACCAAACATTACTTCATCAGCCACAACACCAACAATCGAATTATACTCCAATTTTACCGAAGAGCACTTACACCACTTTATTGAACACTTCAAATCATAATTTGATATCCGAATCTCCAAGGAACACTTCTAGTGCGTCACAAATTCCAATAACAACTGCATTTGATTCAATACCACGTTCGACAATGCATTTTCAATAATGTTGGAAAAAGTTACAGATATTTGACTGTGTACAAATAATACACCTTTTTCGAGATATTAAAAAAAAAAAACTTTGGATTCGTTTCCAAATTACAATTGCTGTGATATGCTTAAACCTCGAGATATATTTTTGAGCCTTTCGCTTCTGTTTCAAAGTAATTAAATTTGTTTGGAAAAGAAACCAAAAATTATTTTGTGCATCTCGAGAAAGGTGTATTAACAAATTGTCAACAGCTTTTTAAAGCATTACCTTTAGAAGGGAATAAATTATGGTCATGGTTAGAGAGCTATAAATTTCATGGGGTAAATTTTCGTGTTGGAAAATTGAGCAAAAGTTGTTTCCTTTGACTTCCTGTAACATTTGAATTCTTCAAGATATAATTTCAATTGAAGAGAAAATCAAAGACTTTATATAATGCAACAGTAAAGTTCCTCAAGAAACTTCTATTTGTTTATGTTGTCTAAAGGAGACGATCCATGATCTCGCTAATAATTATTTAAACAATTTAATTTGGTAGATTTTCTTTTAATTAGATTTTCTTTTTGCGTTTTCAGTTTTCAGAGGACTTTAAAAATCATTAAAACAAGGTGGTTCATAATGTCATTCGTTAATGTTTTTATTTTAAATGTTTAAACACACGCCAGACACTCCTCATCAATCTTTCCATCATAAAAAAAGGGGCAAAATTCGCAAAATTTGCGAAAGTTAATCCGAATAAAGTATGCTAATTAAGGGCTCTGACCATAGTGAAAAATCGGTTTTGGAATTTGAAGATAAAGTCTTTTGTTTTCACCTTTTTGACATTTGAAAAATCTTTTTAAATTAATTCTATCACGAGCAATTAAGAAATTAATGAAGCACGGACCTTAAAAAGACGTGATAAAGACGATAATCATGTACTTTTTACAAAAATGCTTAATCTCGATGGGGAAAAGAGCTTTTTCCGTGGGATCTTTTCTAAAGTACTCACAAATAGTTGTGTTGTTTAGACTTTTGCGGAAAATCTTTCTCATCCAATGCGTGAAAAGTTATGACTGAAAATTATGAGTGGAAAACCACAATTTCCAAGATTTTGAGACAAAGAAGCTATTACAAAAATTTTCCGCAAATCTATTTTTAGTTCCAAAGTAGACACGTCATCTCAAACAAACAAAAAATTTAAAATGTTCATTTTTCACCGAGAATAAGGTCCTCAAAGTTGAAATACTCTTCTTCTCCAAAGTCTTCCATTTCTTCTTCATTATTTTTTTTCGTTGCGATTTTTATATTTAGAGATGTAGCAATGATTGGCCTAACAGAAAATGTATAACACGATATACTTTAATGGCCTATATAACGTTCAAATTAACATTTAATGCATCAAAAATTACGGAAATTCACTACGGCCCATTAGTAAGTAGTTAGCAAGTAATCTTTTCTAGTTGAACATAGTGGTCCGCGAAGAGAGGAATTGTTTCTTGCACGGTTTAAAACTTATTCATTTCATGAAAATGTTTAGGCTTCTTCTCATCCTTCTCATGGAAAGAAAAGATCTGCGAATCAGACTTGTAAATGTCCTATGATTCGCCTTTATTTTTTGGGCGAAGTGTCGTTAAACCAAAACGTTTCAAACGAAATCTGCCTGAATTCGAGATGTACTGTATTTCAAAAATTTAAGATGTGTATAATAAAATGTAACAAAACAATGTTCAAGATAACAGACATAAAATCTACTTGGCTAGTATCGCTCTCATCGCCTCGCATTCTCAGTCATTTTGTTTGAATGTCCCACCCTTTGCTGCGACGGATGAACAAAAATTTCAATTTCTATGATCTTGAAGTGTCATGTTATATATCATTCGAAAAATCTATATAGAAGACTTTTTAGCGGATATAGTCGATTTCTGTACTAGTAATGACTAAATCCATAGCTTCCCAGAAATGTATAACAAGTGATTTGATTAAAAAAATCGAGCGAAATTACAAAATCTCCTCTACTTAGTCAACGCTAAAAGGTGGAAAGTTTTCAGTCAATTATGACTCGCTCTCACGAATATCACCAAGAAACAGATTTTAAACGTTGGTACAGAAATGCGGTGCAGTCTTTCTGTTCCATATCTTTTGTTGAAAACCCGAGGTCTTTCCATTGTTCCTTTTCCTTACGTGTCACATTTTCCACCACAAAATGAAAGTTCGTTTTCAAAATGTTCGTAACACAAGTCAACAGCTTCTTTACAATGGGTGTACCCTAGAGTAGAAACAAGAAAAAGTTAATGTAAATCATCATCATCAGGAATTTGCAGGGGGGGGGGGGAGGTGGTGGTTGGATCGCCCACTCCCAAAAAAAGATTTGGGTCACAAGGTCAAGCAATGAGGCATTAGCGTGGTGGCAGGGGCAACGTCCCCCTAGCGAAGGTCAAAATGAAAGGGGCGTCAAGATTCTTTAATTCAGTGTCATTTTCTTTGTTTCACCTTTTTTATAGGTAGTTTTGGGAGTGTTTTATCCATCTAAGTGAAGTTTCCAAAATAATTTTTGCTCCCTTCCCTCGCATCTCATTTTCTATTATTATCAACAGACTTTGCCACCCTCATAGTCTTATTCAAAGGGTCTTGTCTCGTCAACCTGATGTGACCAGGTCGATGAATATATTTTTTTCAAGGAGGAAAAAATACCTGTAGAAGAAAGGTCAAAAGAATTTCCATCTCACCCCCCCCCCCCCCGGTCGTGGCTTCGCATCTGCATACGAAAGCTTAGACTAAAAGATAAATAGTAAAAACCATACACACCATGAGACGAGGCTCTATCTTTATGCAAACCACTCCTGGGTATCTTTCCAACGTTTTATCGTCCAATTGACAGGGTTGTGTGGTAAAAGGATTCGCTTCACGTTTGCCGTACTTCATCTCCATCTATAAACATCGATAAACAAATTTTCATCCTGACATATGATTTTGTAGGAACAAACCATATAAGAACTTAAGGCTTCGATTCGAGGCCAAAAAACTTTACGACCATGCATTTTTAGGAGGCTAATAGCCTATTTTCACTGTTTTCCAAGTTAAGTTAGCCTACTCGAACTTTTATAATCAATTCTATTTTTTAAACACAATGCCTCAAACAGTAGTGGACTGTAGAGAAATGAGAAAGTGTGTTTGAAATTGCTGTCAAAAAGGAGAAAATAATTAACTTTTTTTAATCAATTAATACCTTTGGTAGCCAATGGGTTGATCGATGATCGTACAATTCTTTTGTATCGGGGTGACCAAAGATTATACCACAAATTTCATCATCCACCTCTAAGACATACGATGCCGAACATTTCCCAAAATCCGAAAACGCTCCTAACGATCTGCAAGGAATTAAAATGGTTGTCAGAAGTGCATATGAAAACCAAATTATTTGTGCCTGCATCCATCATTATATCTAGGAGCAAGCACACTTTAATCTCTGGTTTGAAAACTAAAAAATACGACTAAGATTTTCTAGAAAATATCCGTACCCCCTCTGTTGAGAATATAGGATATCCAGGGTGTTCGGGGGAGGGGGCTGGTGTGAGAAAAACAGATTTCTTCTGGAACTAAGCCCAATTTAAACAAGCTAATCAACACGAAACAGCCTTGTTGATAAGTGATGTCCAGTTTTGGTGAAGCACGTAATGAGATAAACTAAAGATTCTTTTAAAGAGCGTCTGAGACTGACTTATTGGGAAAAATTCATCTCAAATTTGCCAAAAAACGACCCTTAGAGAATTTTTGGAAAAGTTTGTATAAAATTTCAAAAGTTTCCCCATAATAAATATAATAAACTTCGACCTTAAAGAGACCAAAATTCGAGAGCCTTAGAGAGACTGTATCTGATTGTATCTGTGTTTTTTTTGCGACCCTTTGGAGAGACCTTAAGGGTCGCACATACCAGCACTTATTTTTTCCTAAAATGGCCGGCACAAAAATTCAAGAACCATAGCTCACCTATCAAATGCATTGTCGTATTTTTCTTTTCCTGGTAAATAGTCCTCGGTAGGTAACAAATTCTTGTTGCATAGTTTGTAAATCTCTTCCTTAAAAGTTACAAAACAAGGATAAAGAGGAGGTTGTGGACACATGTCATTTTGAAACCACTCAAGTTTTCTCTTAAACGAGTTTGGAGAACGAAGCATCGAGACAAAGATTTGTCTCTTTTATTCAAGCGTTTTTTTGTACTAAAGAACAACGTGGTTTTAAATTAAAAGACAAATTATATGAAAGTTGTTGGTGTCCACTTGTAAAATTGATACCCATTGTATCTAGATAGTACCATGTATATTTCCGATCAATGGTATTTAAAAAGGAAACAAGTTTTTTACATTGCCCACCTAAATGGTTTAAGTAAGTTAAGGGAAGAAATTTACGCGTTTCAAACCAAATTTGGCGCGAGAATTGATTTTGGCAAATCTCCCAAGTTATTAATTTTAGCTGGAAGAAAGTTTGGCGAATTTACTTACTCACCGAATTACACAAATACTTACCAATTCTTTTTCGGTGTATGGTCGGATTATTTGAATTTGATTGACTGATAAAGATTTGAAATCATTACAGGTCGGTACCAATCTCTAAAAGATGAACAATACATTTACTACAGTTGGCTTTGATTAATAAGTCAAGCCACAGGGGTTTAGATTTGAATTAAATTAACGATGATCACAGCATGTAAGTAAATCAGCATAATTTCAGGTTTTGTCCCGACGATCCTTAGCATAATTTGGTGGAAAAAAATAACATAAAGCTGAAACTTTCTCCAGACCTTATTTATGTAATCATTATCACAAAAAAAAATGCTTTAAAATCTGAGCATGGGGTGACCCTTTTTCGGTCATTATTTATCTTCCCAGGGAAAACCCTAAGGGTATTTTTTTTTAAATTTCAAAATGATTTTTGCCTGTAACCATGTACACTACTCGAAAGCTCTCAAAAAACTATATAGAAGCCTTTTAAGCCAGTACAGCCGATTTCCTTACCTAAGGCCAAACCTAAAAAATTCTATGTTTCCGCGTTACCGGCTGACGAAAAAAAAACTCATGTGGGAGGCCGGAGAATTTTTTTTTTTTCTAGGATGTGATGGTGTGTTTAAGTTCAAAAACTACAATTTCTTTTGTTAACATGTTTGGTTGTTTGCTTTTTCAAAATTTCAGAAAATTCTCATACCCATTCATTATTATTTTGCAGCAGGGTGACCAAAAAAAAATTCTCACCCGGCCGGTAACGCGGAAAGGAATTTTTTTTTAGGGTTTGCCTAACTTAAGATATATTTTAGCTCTTTTTGACATTTTTCGTCATTTTTTGCAACTTTGACTGCAAATAACTCTGTATGGGTGCATAAAACTGCTAGTTAGTATCGAATAATAAAATTTACTTTTTTGTTACGAAAGTAAAAGTTTATGAGGGAAATTCAAAAGAATTATTTTTTTTGCAAAAAAATCTTTCGACTCATTGCGATTGATTATATCCATTTCGTAATCTTTTCTAACGGAAGCATCCTAAAAAGACGAGGTTGTTTGCCATTTTACTAGTCTTGAATTTTAACAATTAAATTAGTGGCAAACTCGTTTCTTTGAGATGTTTCCTTAGACAAGGTTACGTAATGGTTTTCATGATTTCTCCTCACCTCCATATGCCCGATGATGCCACCTCTGAAAAACCATGCTTCAGGATCAGGTGGAACCAAACTTCCTGTTTCTTCACGTTCTTTAGATCCTATGAGAAAAATAAAAATAACAAATTTCGACCGAAACCGGTAATCAGATAAGTAAGCAAGCTAATTTTACACAGAATCTCGACATTTATATATCTCTTGCATCTGACCAGTCATGGCCAGGGGCTATTTGTATCGATGCATTTTAAAATTAAAGTTAAAAAACATTTGCTCAAATTACATCGAATTAGAAGAGTTTGATTAAGTTTGATTAAGTCGGACGGGACCGAAGATTTTTTTTGAATTGTAGACATATATTAATCAATGTACAATTTCTTTCTAGTCAAGCATTCTTAAAGAAAAGAATAGAAAAACCTACATGGTTACGTTTAAATTGTATGAGTTTTATAAATATATGAGTTCGAAGTACATGAGTTAACTGGACAAACGAAACAAGCTTACCTAGATACTTTACGTAAGACTTTAGCATATTGATAACGTCACGGACAGCGGTCGTGTACTTTTCCATTTCGGCCGCTACACGTTGGTTTGGAATATTTGAAAAGCGATCAAAGACTTTACACAGTTCGTCACAACGTTTCTGAAAATTTGTTGATTTCGTTTTCCATGTATCGGTCTATAAATATGAGAATGATTTTCCTCTCTAAAATTTTCCCCATTTCAATTATAGTTCGGATAAAAGTCACCCACAAGTCGGGCCCCTTGATACTTTGATGGACCTATCTGGTAATCGATTAGTTCAATAAGTCATACGATAAACTCTTTAACCTATTATCCCGTGAATTACAGTGGCGGATAAAGAAGACACTAAGGAATTTTTGACGGAAAGTTGTGCTTTTGTCCATACTCCTTAAGGGCTCAGTATACACCCAAAGATTTAGCAAAAATCTGCGTTTACAGAATTTATTCACGTTTATTTTTTTCCTTTCTGATATTAACCCGTTTGGTAGTTTGTAGTTTGTTTGGTTATAATCTTGTTATCTAAAATCTAGATTTTGTGTAAAATCATGCACGTACTTCACATGAAAGTAATTGAAAATCCCAAAAGTATAAAACATATCACTCACTAACAGTAGTCATAAATGTAGCGCATGCGCATGGAATTACTTTGTAGATATAGAAAAATAATCTTCTTTTTCATTGATAGTCACCAAAGAAATTAGTAGATGTAAATATCGATGTGATTAGAGCACTTTTATAGTGGTGGCCGATATAGTCTGGAGATCGACTTTTTCAAAACATAAGCATATTGTATACCAAAGTGTCACAAATTTGACGAAGATTAAAAAAAACATTAGAACCACCATACCAGTAAAAATGACGCCAGTAAAAATTCTGGCCGTTTGAGCGATATTTTTGACCAAAATCAGAGGCAAATGCATTATGGGCAAGAAATCCTGAAAAATGCAACTATTGATTTAGGAATGAATTTCTAAGAAGCATTTGGGTCATTGAATCATGATTTAACATTAGAATTGTATCCCTCAGTTTGAGTAAGTTGTAAGCAGGGGTCGAAGTTTGTGGTTTTTGAGGCGTTTCAGTGTTGCTTTTGAGCAACAATTTTGAAAACATTTGGCCAAAAATGGATTAAAATAACACAAGAACATTCTATTAGATCAGTAGTCAATATTTGAGATTGAAATGACTTTTTTACGAAAAGTTATTACCGAAAAACCATTTTGTAGGTTTTGAAGGGTAAAACGCAAAAATATGTTTTTTCGTGTGATAAAGCCTTTGCACTAAAGATCATGGCCTAGGAAGACAATCATAGACAACTAACTTTCACAAGAAAACCCTTAAATCCTCCCACATCAGTAGATAGAGGCACTAATTCTTTGTTGGTTTTCAGGGGGTATCCACTGGTACATCACCATTACATATAAAAAAAGAAATTTCGTCCAAAATAAGGACATCAAAGATGAAATACACTTAGAAGAACACCCTTCATTTTCTTCTTTATCAACTTTTTTCTTTGCGATTCTTTGATTTTACGATGCAAGAAAGATTGGCCTAACAGAAAATATATAACACACTATACATTTGTGGGCTTCGTAAAGCACAAATTGACATTTAGTAGGTCTGAAATTCGGAAAACAAGGTATATACCGCTACCATTTTAACTCACAATAGCTCTGAAGTTTTGGCATGAAGACATGAACTTTAGGTAGTCTAAAAAGATCACACCTTATAAAGAACATATCACGAAAAATACGATGCATCTATCAAAAACTAAAGAATTGTCGTAGCCTACCAATACGACGCGAGAAAATATTTAGTAAAGTAATATTTAAGAAAAGTAAAATTACAAGCCTTCTCTTTAGGTGGTTTCTTTGCGAAATCAATCCTATTTTCTTTCAGCCACTCAAAACTTTCGACAAACGTCTCTGCAATGTGACCCGTCTCGTAAGGTATATAGAAGAAATGACATATGATTTGCAAATCCATAGCATTTAATGGCTTTTCTTCCTTGTTTTTTTCGTTTTTTTTGTTGCATGATTCTATTCAAGAAACAAAAGGGTAAACATACACTCTTCTCGAGATATGCGAAAACAATTACTGGCCTCGTTTCCAAATCACCATTTCCCCGCGACTCCAAAATATGACGTCGCTTTTGTGGTCCTAGTTGCGCTGCGTAAAGTTCCGTGACGATCTAACCTCAAGACACATTTTGAGCCTTTGCGCTTTTGTTCCCGATTGATTAATTGCAATACAATTTATGTGTAAATTCAGTATAATAACAATTGTAAATTTCGAGAAAGGTGCATTGTTAGATTCCGTTTGGGAAACTGGTACGTCATTAAGCGGGATGGTGCTAGCGTTAAATTACACGAAACATCAAAAGCATTGAAGAAAGGCTCAATTATCAATTATAGTGCTTATAATAAAGTGAAGTAGAAACAATTTAACCCATCTTGGATAGCAAGAGACCTAAGAAAACGATTTCGAAATCGAGTGAGTAGAAAAGTGGAGATCATGTCAAATAAAAACTTATAATTATTCTTCCAATTTGAGACCACGTCGTTTTTTATAACAAAAGTTTCTAACAATCACTTGAATAAAAAAGACAAATTTTTGTCTCGATCGTTCTCCAAACTAGTTTTACTACGGAAAACTTGAAAGTTAATGTCGGTACCTGAATTCGCTTTCATGGAATCCACATCTTCTGTTTTATCATAATCTTTTTGCAAATCAAAATCTGTTGTATGTTTTTTCTTAGTTATGACACCTTGTTTCTGCTCCAATCGTTGCAACCATTTATCACAAACAATCTCCAGAACATCCTCAGGGTTATAAATTGCATCTTTAAAATCATTACTCATTAATTGTGCTTGTTTATACCAAATTGCCAACGACTCAAAAGCCACAAAATTAGCTTCAAATTCACAGTTTGGGTTTGTTAGTATGCCGTTTGTGTTTTGGTAGAGATCTAATGGTCGGCCATTGTATGGTCCTAAGAATACACGCCTCTCGTCGTAGTCATTGGCGTGTATGTTATCCCAAATGACCGGTTTTCGTTGAAGCATTTTGGTTAAGTTTTTAAGTGATTCTGAAGTGATTTCTTGAGGTACTACTTTTGGTCCTGAAATACAATAATGGTGCAGGTTCTAACTAACCAAAAATAGTGTTCGATTTTTTTTTTCATTGTTGTTTGTTTTTAGTAAGCATGAAACCGACAAATGGGTATTGGTAGACCATTAGGCTGCTCTCATCCTCTAACGAAACGTGCTTCTTATACGTCCAACGGTTTTAGTATGGGTCTGCAAATCAGAGCAGTAGACCATAGTAATCGGCATCTAAAGTCTCTCAAAAGGTCACCAAAACCAGTAATTTTTGGGCCAACAATTTATTTGAAAAAAATAATTGAAACAGAGACAAAAAAAAATATCTTTAGGACTCTTGTTTCAGAAATCAGACCCGTTCATACCCAACTACCACGTAAAAAAAAAGCTTTGAAAACTGGAGGATGTGTATAATATGTTCATGATATCGATTACGTAATCTTTTCTACGGAAACATCCCTAAAAGGCCGGATGTCTGTCACTCGTTCCATTGCTAAAAAATTCAAAACTAGTGGCAAACAGGTTTTTAGGATTCTGTAAAAATAACGTGATTGATATCAAGAATTTGTCTTACCAGTCCAGAAGATTTGAACTTCTTCGTGTAGTTTGGAACCAATAGTTTTCAAATACTCGGATTCATTCATGTCTGCTCTTGTAGTACAATACTCTATAAAGAAATAACTAAAATATTTATGATTAAATTTAATGTTTCATCACTTTCCCTACCGTATACCTGAAATATACAACAAACACAACAGATCAGTATTTCACTTGCCTATTTTTTGAGAGATTTGGGGAGAATCTAGCCTTCTTAGCCATGGTGGACACCAGCATGACCAAACACTAGCTACCCTGAGTGTTCCATAACTTTTCTGATTCATCTAAGACAAAACTCACAACATTAAAAGCATCAAATTCCATAAGAAACAACAAAAACTTTGGCGTGGCGACAAGCACCAAACACTTTCAACCATTTCCACTGCAAATCATGGCTGAGTGCTCTGATACCAATATTTTGCGCACTGGTTTGCTTTAAGTGGTTTATTTTGACCGAAACAGAGGATTGAAAAATGTAAACAAATGTCGGTCACGAAAAGTTACAACTGACAAAGTTATAACCTCAGTTTGAAAATGTTATCCCTACAAAAAACAGTACACATCAAAGAAAAACATTAAGAAGACATACCTGACTGACCTGATGTAAGTTTGAATGATCTTGAAGCAACACACCACTCCGAATCATAACACACAAACAACTTCTTGATGCATACAGAAAGAACACAGACATGTTTCATAAAAACAAAACAAATTTCTTCATATTATTTATGTTCATAAAAGCTCAAAAATGCAAGCAAAAGTTCATATACAGCCTTTCTCCACATGGTTATGGCCGCCATCTTGCTTTTTCGATTAATCGAAATGGCCGACTTGCATACTTTCAGGCCTGCCCATCTTTGCCACTCGATTTTTTCAACTAATTTAATCTGATTTTTATCCTATACTTATCGGGCTTTCTCATGTGGAAAAACACATGACGGTACATTTAACAAACTCTGCTAACGTTGGCAGATCCTCTTGCTGAACCACTGGGGTTTAAAGCGCAGCGTCCTGTAAGGAGATTAGCCTATTTTTTTGAAAAAATGGCGAAATTTCAATAAAACTTCAAAATAACGAAAATTCAACCAAATTTCACCCAAACATGGCATCACCTGGAAAAATCTGGTTTTCTGATGAAAGTTCAAACGACACAAATCAATATACGGAACACAATTGTATGAACGATAACTGAGAATCGAATGCCATAAATGTCTACGAACACTACCAACTACTAACTACCAACATATCAATTACAAATGTTTATGACTAAAGGTTATCGAAAATATGTATGTAAAGACTGCTGCTGTCTCATAAAGAAAGATCTAAATAAAAAAGTCCACGAACAAGCAAAACGAATCCAAAGTCGCACACACAGCCGAAAAGAAATTGAAGCTTGCGAAAGTATCATAAAACTAAAGAACGAAAATGATAAAAAATTGAGCAACGTGGTCAAGGAACTACAAACAAGATGTCAAGAATATATCAAAGACAAGAACTGTGTTACCAACCTAATCGAAACTCAA
>JAUJPO010058837.1:0-13615 GCA_032270745.1 Tiaropsis multicirrata | reverse complement strand
ATAAAAGGTTAAAGTTTTAGATTTAACTGTCAAAGAGGTTCAATTGATATTTTCTGCCAAAATATAAGGGGTGACGAAATTAGGGAAGGGGTGACGGAGATAGGGCAATTTATGGTATACAAGTAAGAGGATTTATCATTCAATGAAAAAGAAAAAACAATACCAACCAAAAAGATTTTTCACAGAAGTTTGTAGTTAACAGCAAAGACAAGCAAGTGTTTGCCAACCGGGGGTGTTCTCCAATTGGGAATATGACTCTATACTTCATCAAAAACTACAACTGTAGATGGCCGTCAACCTCTCCCTAATGGCAGAATTAGGGAGGAGGTATGTTTCAAAGCTCATTAAGTCTGGGGAGTTCTGGGGAGTTAAACAATCACAATTGAATAACACGGTTGTGATAAAAGAATTGTGAACATGTCAGCAGGTATATACAGGTATATACTTTACCATATTTTACGTTGAGCCAAGCAGATAAGAACTTTTTCTTGATCTTCTCACGGTCAAAGAAATCTTCTTCTGATTCTTCGTCACTTTCTGAAGAAGAATCTTTCTTGAGTTTGATAATTTTTGAATTAGTTCTCTCTACCTTCGATGCGTTCATTTTCTCACTTTCATTTTTGGCCGACATGTTTGAAGCTGCCATTATTGTTGTTGTTTACTTTCAGCCTGCAAACCCGGGGGCTATCTATCTCGACCTGTCAGTTCTTTTTGCATATCAGTTTCAACTTCCTTTAAAGGCAATCAAGACAAATTTCGGGGAATTTTCTTTGGTAAATTTTTCATGGACTGAAGAAATTTTTAAATGAAAAGGGAAAGAACCAACCACAGTGGATTTCTTGATGATTTAGCAGATTTAAGCAAAATTCAGAAGGCTTATAAAGGAGAAGGTTATTTCCAATTTCTCAGTTTAATTTCGTCAAACACTCTACACATAAAGCAGGCAGCAGGGGAGCATTTATAGGTAAGTATCAAAGAAGTAAATGACAAAGTTGAAAGTGAAGACAAGAGTGAAGTTTTTTCTGTTTTTTTTATACTTTTGAGTTGAGTAACTAGAGAGCAACAAAGCATCTGAAGTACAAGTAGGGCATCCTCCAAGATAGCTACCGTAGATTGCCCTATCTCCGTCGCCCCCTCCCTAATTTTGTCACCCCTTATAATTTGGCAGAAAATATCAATAAACCTTTCCCGTAATTCAGATTTTGCCAGAAAAAATGTGTTCTCCGCTCCACTGTTGTGTCAAAAATAAAGTGGAGGTAAACAAACGTGTTTTTGTCTGAGTTTGCTTAAGGAAGGTGATGTTTTGTCTTATATCTTTTGATGCCCTCATTCATTTCGAAAGAAATTTGGAGTGTATTATAGAATCATAAATTGTAAAAACATACTGAAGTTTTCAAAAGTTCTATGCGATAGAAGTTAAGAAAAAGGCCAAAAACCACTCTTCCCTAAGGGAACGCAAGCAAAATCGGGTTTGTTTACCTTCCTTTTAAAAAAACGATGGAGTGCAAAGACTGCATAAAAAACCCTCTTTGACAGTTAAATATAAAACTTTAACCCTTTATCTTTCCACCTGTAATAAAAAAACCATCAAAAAAGAGAAGTGTTGTTTTTAAATAGAGGTGACGGAATTAGGGAGGGTTTGAGGAAGATAGGGCAAATTACAGTACTCCACAGTACTGTCATACCGTAGGTACTCAATGCTGTCAATGCGTGTGTTGAAGATTACATTTTTCATTTTTCTTGGATATTAGGTATATTCGGTAATATTATTTTAGTCTTTTTTTCTTTAAAAATCTAGTTTTTGATCCCCCACTTACTTGGTACCTAAATTTTATTTTGTAACCAATACGGTAATGTACCTATCCTGCTAACTTCAGCTGGGATAATAATTGAAATTGCGATTCATTGACAGTGTTTCAAGTACAAATTAATGTAAGCTGTTGAATTTAATTGTGAAATTCTATATTTATTTCTTGGGCAAACGGTTATCTTGATCCTATAAAATATTGAACAAAGCCTGAAACTCAGAAATTTTAAATTGTATATACATCTGATAGGTACCCCCGGTTGTAAAGCTAGAAATTCCAATTCTACCTAAAACACATGTCACAGATGTCGCTATATAATTTTAGGTACGATATTGGTTACAAAATAACATCTATCCATTTACATTTACTTTGCTTTGGTTTTGATTGAGTACTGGATGATTTACTCTCACTTTTAAAACATACATTTTCAAAACCTTGAATGAAGGTTTGATGAAGCGGGCATTCAAAAATTACATATATCGCCAAGGGGGAGAGGGCTTTGTCTATAATTTAAACAGAAATACTAGTTCTCTAGTTCTAGTTTTTATTTGTATAAGACAATAAATGCCTAATCTCTACAAAACTTTTTACAAAAATGAAAACTTTTAACATTGTGCTATAAGTACCTAATAAACAATACCAGTAGATTCCCCTTAAAAACACATACCCCCTTAAATACTACACATGTAAATATCAGGCCCTATACAATATTTCTTTTGAAAAATCTTTGAAAAATGACAGTTTTAGGATGACTACATATCCTAGCTATTAAATACTGGCAAAGATATTTCTATATTTATGATGAAAAAAGTTGCAGGGACTGCTAATAGGTCAAAATTAAGTCTGAAAAATCAGGTAAATTTCATGAAATGGGCTCTATGATTGGAAAAATGTAAATTAAGTTTGCAAATTACCACTTCAGAGTCAGCTCTCTACATCCTAGAGCACATGAAATTGTTTTTTGATGGTTCCAATATCTAATTCTTCCTTATTTCCCTTGTATTCACAAATTATTGGCGATGTAGTTTTTAAGAGCAGTTGCACCTAAGAATCTGCAAGCTTCCATACAAAGTGGAAACATGGGGGTCTTCAGATTTTCCTGAAATTTGGACCACTGATAGCAGGTCATAGGTGGATCACACACCCAAAATTTCAGTTCTCTAGCCTCGGTGGTTCAAAAGTTATACCCTTTTCTAAAAAGTGTAAAACGCAGACCGGGAATTTACTGACCAGAATTTCAATTGCTAATTACTCTCTTAGTATTGATGGTATCAACATGAACTTTGGAACACTGCTTCTAAATAATGCTAAGAATTGATTAAAATTAAAAAAAAAATAATAATTGTAATATTTGGGTTGCCATCTTGGATTTTAGTTTTGCGCAAAAACTACTTTTTGCAAACTTTGCGGTCAAATTAAAAAAAAAGAGAACGCCGGATTCTAAAGTGTCATAGACCAAAAGAAAGGTAAGAGTCTCCTCTATTTAACAGTGCAAAAACTTGCTTGGACATATTTTGCTATCTCATTCTATTGCAGTTTAAATTATGTGACTATTTTAACCGAAAAAGGCCAATTTTCCTTAGCAACGACAGATTTTTGCCTAGCAACCCTTATTTCACAACCTTTATTGATCTTTCAATGTCAACCTTAATACCTCCAAAGCTCAATTTAATTCAAATAAGTTAAAATTTAGGCTGTTATACCCCCTCTCAAAGGCTAAAATTACAAAAATTGGCCGGTTCCCCATAGCAACAAAGGTACATACCTAGCGACAAAGATTTTCACCTAACAACAACTATTTTAGCTAAGATATAACATGCAATTATAAACGCCTTGGAACATTTTAAAACACTTACAAATGCATTTCAAATCATCCTGGTGTGAAACCAATTTTGGAAGCTCGAATCGGACCTGAATTTAGAGGTAAGTTCTAAGTAACAAGTCTAATAAAAAAGTACCGATTTTCTGAAATTTTAGTACTAAACTATATTTTTTAATGATACTGTTTTTATATTCAAATAATTTTTTTAGGTATGGACACTTGTTGTATTTATTATCTATATACTGTTTTTGAATCCTTACTATATTTTGTTTAAATTGAAGTTAAAGATATTTTTTCTTGGTCAAACTCTTATAAATCACTCTAATGGAAACTCAATTTTGTAAAGCACGACAATGCTATTGTATTTTTGATTAGCCAAATCAAAAGATATCATTTAAAAGAAGATTTTTAATTATTTTAGTTTTATTGATAAACTTGGTCCAGATTCAGATTGTACACCAACTTGGTACAGATCGGACAATATAAAATGGTAGCTCTATTTGGTTTGTGACTCAAAGGCATAAGCAGTTTCTTTTGATCAGGTTTGTTGTAGGATATTTGTGGCCAATCTTTGTCATTTTTGGTGATTTCTTTTGCTTAGTTTCTCCATTTTATTTTATTTATATAAGGTTCTTTTAAAATTGACAGGAAAAATCAAAGGCTCTCCAAAAAATAGAGAAACCTGTAGGTTTATAAAAGCAAAAATAAACATTTTTTATCAAATTTTACCTTATTCAGCTACAACACAAGAAGATGTCGAATAAAACCAAGAAGAAGAAATTATTATGTTTTATAGGGGATCATCTAAATGAAGAGTGTTCCCTGGCATGGTTTAAAGCTGATAAAGAAAAATGTGCTTTAGTGGATTTTAAAGATTGCACTGGTGATATATCAGAACATTTAAAGAGTTGTAACATAATATCTTCTTGTGCCAACACAACCGAACAATGGTTGTTAAGAAATCGAACCAATCTGGATATCCCAGAGGAGGCAAAGATTTGCCCTAAGCACAGATTTAAGTATGGAATTAATTACATTTCAAAACTGTCGTGCCAATACCCTGAACACAAGAGAAGCAAAACATTGAAGAAAACAACGTGTCGTGTCATTTCAACAAGGGTCAACCTGGAAATCCAATCATTATTCAGCAGCACAGCTAGGAGATTCAATATCCCCATTGGATCAAGGTGGTGCAATAATTGCAGGTTGCGTATCCATTGTGAGCTTATGAAACAGGCCAATGTAGTTGTTGACCCTTCAATCTGTAGCATCTGTACTGAGAAACACGTAGAAGACGATGAAAAGGATGAGACAGAGTATGATAAAGTGGAGGAAAATAGTATATTACAACATGAAGCTGATGATGGTATTGTGTCTGATGAATTTGAAACCGATGTTGCCATGTTTAGCCCATCTTTTTCTGACCAATTATCTGACAGTGTTCCACTACTCGATGACAGTTTTACTGATGAGAGTCAAAAGGATTCGTTTAACAGATCCATGAGTGGCATCTCAGATGAATGGACACCATTAAAGTACCAACTTAGGAGTGATTTTGAATCTATCAATGAGAAAACACAGAAGCAGTTGGTACGCAAGAGCCTCATTGCCATTGAAAATGTGCTAGAGAACATTGCCCCAGGACAGACAGACCAGCTTAGGAAACAAATCGAATCAAAGCCCACATATGATTCAGAGCTATTGGCAGCACTCCAAGATGCAATTTATTCTGCTGAAAGTAACAACACAAAAATTCAATTGCTGTCAATTTTATGTGCAAAGAAAAGTGATGAGAATTATGAATATACGATTGTTCAGCTGCTTGAAATGTTTCCTGGCATAACAAGACATATCATTGATAGGGCTAGAAAGCATGCAAGTTTGGGCTGTTGCGGAAAGCCAATCGAAGCTGGAAAGTATTTCCGTGTTAAGTTGACTGATCACCAAATTAACCATTTTCTTGATTTCATCCAACTCAGTGGTTTGGTTCAGGATGTTGCCAGTGGCACAAGGACAGTCGCCCTTTCATCAAATCGAAAAACCGTGATGCCCAATGTAGTAAGAACAGTACACAAAGCAGAAGTAATCCGCTTATATGAAGGTGCCTGTGAAAAAGAAGAATACCGCAAGGAGAATGGGAGACCTTCAACAAGAACTCTCTGGAATATCCTCAATAATTGTCCTGCTAGTCAACGGAAGAGTTTAGCTGGGTTGGATAACGTTGCAGCCGAAGGATCAGATTCGTTTGACTTGATCATCACCATATTGCAGTTTTTGGGCTCAAAAGATCCTGAGTTGAAATCAAGAATTGATGATAATGTTAACAAGCTTGTTGAAGGAAGAAGATATCTCAAAGGGGAATACAAAGCAAATTGTACTGATGAAAATGGATCAGAAGTTGCTGATCATTGCAGATTTTTCGCCTTATCTGATTCTAAAGAGCCATTATTTCAAGAGCTTTGTAATCACCAACACAACAAGAAGTGTGACAATTGTGAAGAACTGAAACTTGCCTTGTCTTCATCTATGCATATTTTGAAAACCGCGACCAATCTTACCCAGAAAGAAAGATCAAATTTCGAATTTGACCTAACAGAAGCACATAAAAACATCGATTCTTGGAAAGCTCACATTTTGACAATCATCAATCAAGAGAAACAAAAAGCTGATATTCTGGACAATTTGGACAGTGAAACAGCATTCATAATTATAGATTTTGCAATGAAGTTCCTTGCAAGAAGGTATCGGGAGTCTATGGCCAAATGGTTCGGCAAAGCAGGAAATGGTATGCATGTTTTATGTTGCACTTTCCGAGGTGAAGACAACAAACTTGTGAAACGAACATACATTGTCTTCATCGGTAAAGCATCGCAAGATGTGGGAGCAGTGATGGCTATCTACGAAGCTTGTTTGCAGCAAATTAAAATTGATTCACCCCAAATTAAGTATATCATCGACAAATCAGATAATGCCGGATGTTATCACAACGAGGTACTCTTTTCCTGGAAAGCTCAATGGCCACCAAAGCAGTTAGGATTGAGATTTTTGGAAACAATGTTCAATGAACGCCAAGCTGGCAAGGATCAGTGCGATCGTGACAGTGCCACTGCAAAGCGTCAAATGAACTATTACGTCGATCGTGGTCAAAATATTGAAAACGCTGAAGAAATGAACAACGCTCTTCGGACAGCAACAGCCTTATGTGGTTTTAACAGTTGTGTTATGGAAATTGAGGGGAAGCAGAAATACAAACAGCAGAAAAACATCAAAGATATCAGTAAGATTCACTGTGTCAAGTTTGTAACAGGTCCTGATGGAAAGAACAAGTACCATGTAAAGCAGTACTACGGTATTGGTAAAGGTAAAAGCTTCAATGTTGGCAACGAGCCTACCAGTGCAAAAAACTCAATCACAATTCCATTCAAACAAGACCATCTATCTGTTGGAAAAGCTGAAATTCTGAAATCAAAATCAGACAACATCATTTACTGCTCCGAGCCAATGTGTATTAAATCGTTCAAAACAGTTGATCTTATGCTGAAACATCTGGACTTTGGCAAACACGAGTATCAAGCTACCAAATCGTCAAGGTTGGCAAAAGTCAAGGACCAATGGGTTCAACGCTTTATCAATGAAGTTTCAAAGACAACTCTTCCAGGATCCAGTAAATCTGCACCTGTTTTGTCAGACATGACGGAGGAATCTGCTTTGCAAATGGGTTGGGCGATCCCAAAAAGAATATACCGCAGGTATATATTTTTAATAGGTTTCCAAAAATACTTTTTTGAATGATATATCCTCTTCAATCCATCACTTAGCCTGCATTGAAATAGTGGGAAATGAGCTCAATAAGTAGTGGGGTATATTTATTGCCCTACTGTGTTTGCAGGATTCTAATTTGATAACTTTTCATTTTAAGATTGACAAAAGAACAGATCGATTTCCTAAACAAAGTGTTCGATAAAGGTGAGAAGACGTCATCAAAAGCAACTCCAGAGGCAACATTGGCAAAGATGAAAGAAATTTTTGATTCAAAGGATTTCTTACCAACCTCTACAATTAAATCATATTTCAGTAGGAGAGCAAAAAAGATTCGTGTAGGAGACATAACTGTTGGTGATGAAGAAATTGACGAGGGAGATTCTGACAACGAGATAGATGGTGTTGATGTTGATGGTAGGTTAAGGACATGAAAATTGAAAATTGAAAAAATTGTCTAATGCAACAAATTTAATGTCCTAAATAACCTTTTTTGCATACATGTTATATTAAGCTATACATCTTCTCTAGAACATGAAGTTTCTGATGATGAAGAAAAGGATGACAAAGAAGCAACCGAGATGCGACAAAACACAATTGCTCGCATAAAACTGAACACAATGATTGTACCAGACCTGAAACCAGACGAATGGATTGCTGTTGCATTTCCTCGTGGTTGGTATCCAGGTCAATACATAGAGTTTGATGAAGAAACATCCGAAGTATTTGTGAACTTCTTAAAGAAATCCTCGGCTGAGTCGAAAAATTTTGTGTGGCCAGCGCTGGACAAGAAAATGAAGGAAGACAAATCTTGGGTTAGAGAAGGTAAATACATTTCTTTATTGCTAGCAGTGAGGTGTTCATAACTAGACTTGCTAACAAACAGATGGTCAGTAATTTATCGTATTATAAAGTTGTAGAATTTTTACACAATGTACATAACAGCTGTGTAACAGGATAACAGATATCATTTGATTTTTTTAAAATTTAAGCTGATGTTATCTACAGACTGTCAGAACCTATCGCTAGCATTCGTCAGACATTGGTGTTTTCTGAGTTTGAAGATGTTAATCAGTGTTATGGCGAATGGAAAGAGCATTTGAAGTTTGGGAAGGTACAATAGTATACAGTTGAACAACCTTTGTTACTAGATTGAAGTTAGATGTTTCGTAGAAAGTTGAGTATTGAGATATTGTAGGACAACAAAATTGAACAAAATCTTGTTGTCTGGTTGATTATTTGTTTTTTTATTTCCTTTTTTATAGAAGTGATGACAATGCACACCAAGATATTTATCAACAGGGACAAAAACGTAGTCATGGTATCATTGGGAAGTCTTAGATTTTTTTATTCTTAGCAAACATGTACAGCTAATCTATTTCTTATTCAGACTTTCTCAAAATAAAACAAATTTCAAAAAAACTTTGATTACTAAAACGTTTCCCACCACAATTTGCCTCATTCTTAAATATTTAAAGGTTCTGTTTTTCAAACTAATCAAATAAATTTTTGCTTGCGGTTTAAATTTGTTGGAAAAATTTTCAATTTTTTTTTAAAATTCAAAACCCTTTATAAATTTTTGTTGCAAAACTGCCTAATTTTTCTAATTGCAGCCTTAGAGAGAGGGTAAAACACCTCAGTTTTAGCCTAATTGAATTAAATTGAGCTTTGGAGGGATAAATGTTGACATTGAAAGATCATTTAAGGTTGTGAAATAAAGGTTGCTAGGCAAAAACCAGTCGTTGCTAAGGAAAATTGACCTTTTTCGGTAAAAATAGTACCAATGTTAAAACTGCAATATAATTAGATAGCAAAATATGTCCAAGCAAGTTTTTGCACTGTTAAATAGAGGAGACTCTAACCTTTCTTTTGGTCTATGACACTTTAGAATCCGGCGTTCTCTTTTTTTTAAATTTGACCGCAAAGTTTGCGAAAAACGGTTTTTGCGCAAAACTAAAATCCAAGATGGCGACCCATATGTTAGAAACTTTTTTTTTTTTTTAATTAAATCAATTCTTAGCATTATTTAGAAGCAGTGTTCCAAATTTCATGTTAATACCATCAATACTAAAAGAGTAATTAGCAATTGAAATTCTGGTCAGTAAATTCCCGGTCTGCATTTTACACTTTTCAGAAAAGGGTATAACTTTTGAACCACCGAGGCTAGAGAACTGAAATTTTGGGTGTGTGATCCACCCATGACGTGCTATCAGTGGTCCAAATTTCAGGAAAAACTGAAGACCCCCATGTTTCCACTTTCGCAGATTCTTAGGTGCAACTGCTCTTAAGGGGCCACTGAGAAGATAATTTTATAAATTTCAATGAACGTTTCTTTTAACCAAATATAAACACAATAAAAGCTTGTAACAATGGTAAGTGAATATAAACTATAGCAAAAATACTTTACAAACAGAAAGATGTGTAAACATCATCAATATCCAAACTTTTGACCTCAGTAAAATGTGAAACAATATCTTTATAATTGGGAACAGTGAATGTCCTTGAATCTCTTTCTTTTGGGATAACCTTAACTGGGCCATAAATTAGATCTTTCACTTCAAATTCACTTGTATCAGCTGGCAGATGATTAGGTGCAGCTTTAAACTGATTACCCGATCCAATCTTTGGCATCAAACATTCCATCAATAGGGATTTCACTGGGCCATCTACATCCATTAGAAAACGATTCAAAATTTTTGCAATATAAAGAGTCACCTTTTTTTCCCACGGTAAACAACTCCATACCATTTTCCTATCAAATCTTCTTCCTTATGATCAAGACTAACTGATGCCCAAGTTGACTTTAAAAGTTGATTTGTACTATCTTGACCATCATCACTCTCAGAAATTGGAGAGACATCACAATCAGAATCAGTATCATACTCGGATTCCTCAGAACTAGATTCTGTGTCCGAATCAGGATGCGGTCTCTTTCTTGAGGACGACCCAGAGAATGACGATGCTGATGCAGGAAGAATCATGACAGGTTTCTTGCCATCAATGCGACAAGCCATTTTACTACAAACAGACTTCAGAATTGAATGGCATTGAGGGCATTCTTTCAACAATTTTGCCTTGCACTCTCCTTCACAGCAGCATTGGACTTTACAACAATAAAACAGTTCTTTTTGTTGGACCATTTTTTCTTTTCTTTCAACAGACTCTTGAATTTTCTTTTGTTTTTCCTTTTCAAGTTCAGCCACCTTTGAAAGTATGTCTTGACCCTGCATCGATCCATGTACATTTGTGACTCTGGTTGATTTCTTTTTAGTGATATCTTTGGGCTTGATTAGATTCATTGACAGCAAACCAGGAACTTCAGACAACTTCAGACTCTTTTCATATGTTTCCTCAATCAAGGATTGGGACATCTCATACATTGCCTTCCAGTATTCCTTTGATCCATATCTTCCTTTACTTTGAGCAGCCTTTGATTGTGACCTTGGTGTTGTTGGAACTGATACTTTTGATGAATTTCTTCTTGTTTTCATTGGTGTGGATGGTGTAGAATCAATAGTTGAAACATCGCCATTATTACTGCTACTCATGAGGATTGCTGCCTGCTCAAATTTGTCCTGCTGCATATTTTCAACGTTGAGACCATCTTTGCTGATACCAACTCTCTTAGCAGCTGTAACTAGGTTCTCTTCTGAAGCCCATTCATTCCACATTGTACCAAGAATGTCCATAAATCCCTCTCTGTTGATCGTCTGAAATGGTGTGAAGAGTTTATCCTTGGTACTATTGTAGCCTTGATGGAGTTTTGAATTAGGTGCTTGGTCTAAAAGTTGTGTGACTCCAGTTGTGTCTGGTGGTGATACAAACATGTTGATTTTGTTTTCTCTTAAATAACGAAGGACTTTGTAATCAAACCTTGATGAATGACCATCGCAAAGCATAACAACTGGTCGCTGTATCTGATTGTTTGTTAGGTACTTATCAAAGAGTTTGTATGCATCTAAAAGCGAGACATTATCTTGACAGCCATTCTCAGTAGTAGACACAAGTAAGTTATTGATGTTGTTAACAGCTGTTTCAGTGGCCATCTGATCTGTAATACCTTTACCAGAAAATATGACTTGACACGATGTAACTTCACCTAAAACATAAGAACACTCTGTCAATAATAATACTTTATTTATTTGGATGTGTGGTTCAATTCCACCTCTAAGCATATTTTGAACAGTTTGAGATCAATTTCAGCAGGTGAGTAAAAAGGCTGGTTGCAGTAATAGGGTATTTTAGCTTAGTGGCCCTTCCAGATAAATGAAGTATACAATTTGAATTAGATTTGACGAAAGAGTGCAAACAAGTCATCAGAACAGAAATATTAAATTCAAGCTAACAGATTTTAATGAAATTACCAGACAATGAGACAATTGGGTTTATAGTAACACTTTCTCTGTTTTCTCTTATCATCTTTTTGCAAGTCTCTCCTTTTCCAGCATAAACAAGCCCTAAAGCTGTGCCATCAACTCCATAATTTACAAATTGAGGTGTTTCATCATGATTGAAGATTCGATTTGTGTCAATTTCACCTTCCCAAATACCGTCTGATATTTTTTTACTGTCTTTCATAATGCCACATGTAATCAACTCCTCTGCAAGATCATCTGTAGGAAAAAATTGTCAAAACAAAATGTTAAAACATTGATTATTGATTTTAAAAAATGACAAACTTATGTTCCAGAGTAAACTTTGATTGAACTTAAAGAACTAGCAGAAGCTAAAGTACCTAAATGATCCTCAGCCATTTTTCTAGTGCAATTTAAAGCTCGATTCATTCCAACACGCCCTTGTCTTTTAATCACAATATCATCATGTTCAGCGTTCCATCTTCTCCAAAATGACTTTCCAAGCCTAAAGCATAACAAGAAGAAAATTGATCAAATTTCCTATAAGAGGAATCAAAATAATACATTCTAAATGATGTTGATGAACAGCAAGTGATGCTAGGTACTGGCGAATATTAAAAAAATCAACCATACCTGCCACTTTGAAGCACTCGTTTGGCATTTGGAGAAAGTTTCAAAAACTTCCTGCCACCTTTTTCCTTTTTGTTGAAATGGTCTCGGATGCGGAGGACATCTAAAATCAAAGCTGTCACATCTTTCTTTGAAAGCCCCTGGTGCGCTCTGTTTTTGTTCTTGATGTAACGGACTATTTCATTTTCTTCATCTGGACTCAGTATTCTTAGGTGATCCTTTTTAGGGTTTTTCAGTTTACCATCTAGTCTCCTATCGATTGTCCCCCTGTCTTTAATTAGAGGAAATTTTCCAGTTTTCAGTGCTGCTTGGCCACGTTTATTGTTTTCCTTGCACCAATCTACTGCTTTCTCCACTTGAATTTCTCTTGCTCTTATGTCTTTTCTGTAAACTTGTGCTTCTGCTTTTGTCTCTGGCTTGGTCTTCAATCTCTGTTTGCTTGATCTTACTTTCAATGTAAACTTTCTCCTTTTATTCATATTAACTTTTAGTTTTTACTTTTTACACTAAAAACAAGAAAAATAAATACATATAGTACTCAATTCTGTGCATAATATTCTAGTAAAGACACCTAGCAGAGTTATTTTGCCATTTATCATTATCAAAGACACAAATGAGCACCGACTATTACTCCTTCAACTATTAATCAACACTATAGAAAGATATTTCAACTTTTCTCATGTAGTATTTAAGGGGAAAGTAGTGTAGTTTTTAAGGGACTTTTCTATCTAAAAACCTGTTTCTTCAAAAAATAAGTTTGCAAGCTCCTATATATGTTTAACTAGGCTTATTTTTGACATAATGAAGAAAAAATTACGCAAGCAGAGGAAATCCCCATTTCATTATCCACAATTTTCTCCCGTGTAGTATTTAAGGGGAAACTTTAAAAAATTCACGATTTTCAACACATCAGCATTCTATGAAAAAAGGATTATACAAATAATGAAACCCAGGGAAGAAAAGACATATAGGGGGCAAATACAAAACTGAAAAAAAAAGTTCAAAAAATCAACCCTACAAGCCTGAGCACTACTTTGAAATTTTGCGTAGTATTTAAGGGGAATCTACTGGTAGTGCTAAAAAATCAAAATATCTCAATTTCAATTACATGTTTAGAAAACTAATGCGTCATTAATAGAACAAAATAATTACCTGGGTTACCCAAGTTAAACGGTAACCCGAGTGCGCAAGTAAATCAGGTTTAACTGTTAAACCCGGGTTACCCGAGTGTTACCCGTTTC